>CAJQUW010007236.1:0-159735 GCA_907163375.1 Prostheceraeus crozeri
GCAGACGAGGAATGGATGAAGGGTTCAACAACACTGAAGGTGCATAAAAGAATCAGGGACGAATATATATTGTTAGCAGACGCGATAACCAATGACAGGCACACTGAAGGGCCAAGAAGAGGAACGATGTAGCAGACCATGAGAGGGACGGAAAAGCCACACTGAAGGTCCAAAGAGGGACGATGTAAGCAGACGAGGAGGGGAAGAAAAAGCACACTGAAGGGGCCAAAGATTGGACAATGTAGCAAACGAGAGACGATGAAAGCGGCACACTTGAAGGGACAAACGAGGGGACTTAGATGTCGAAGACGAGAAAAGGATGAAAGGCACATGAGAGGGGCCAACCGATGGGGACGCAGTAGCTGACCGATGAAGTAAGAAAGTAGCACACTGAGGGACAAAAGAGAGGACGACATAAGCTAACATAGGAAATGCGGATGTTCAAGTGGCAGCACAGCGCGCGAGGCCAAAGAGGGGACGATGATCGCCGACGTAAGACAGACTGAAAAGTGCACTTGCCACTGAAGCGACAAAGAGCGGACGATATTGCAGCACTAGGAATGATGACAGACACACTGAAGGGGACATAAGTAGAGGCGACGATGTAGTTGACGAGTGAAATGTAGATGAAGGGCACACTAAAGCGCCAAAGAGTTGTCGATGTAGCAGATCGAGAATGTGCTGTAGAAGGGCACATCAAAGGTGCAAAAGAGACGATGTAGCAGAATCGAAGAAGAGAAGAAAAGCCACTGAAAGGGCCAAACTATGTGCTACGATGTAGCAAACGAGGAGACATGAAGGGCACGACTGAAGGGACCAAAGAGGGGATGGAAGTAGAAGACGAGAGGAAGAAAAGTACACACTTAAGGCGTTCCAAAAAGGATAGACGATGTAGCAGAACGACGAGGGGATGAAAGGCACACCTGACTCAGGACAAAAGAGGGACGATGTAGCAGACGAGGAGACAATATAAAGCACCAGAAGGGTACCAAAGAGGGACGAGCATCGTAGCAGCACCATCGATGACGCGAGAATGAAGGGCACACTGAAAGGGCCAAAGAGGGGACGATGTAGCAGACGAGGAGGGGATGAAAGGCACACTGAAGGGTCAAAAGAGGGGACGATGTAGCAGACGAGGACAGGATGAAAGGCACACTGAAGCGACCAAAGAGCGGACGATGTTGCAGACGAGGAATGGATGAAAGACACACTGAAGGGACAAAAGAGAGGACGATGTAGCTGACGAGGAATGGATGAAGGGCACACTGAAGGGGCCAAAGAGGGACATGTAACAACGAAGGAATGGTTGAAGGGCACACTGAAGGGGGCCAAAGAGGGTACGATGGAGCAGAACGACGAGGGAAGAGCAACACAACTGGAGGGCAAGAGGGGTCGATGTTGCAGACGAAGGACAGGATGAAAGGCACACTGGAACGACCAAGAGCGGTCGATGTTTGCAGACGAGGAATGGATAAAGACAAACACAGAAGGGACAAAAGAGAGGACGATGTAGCTACGAGGACTGGATGAAGGGCACACTGAAGGGGCCAAAGAGGGGGGACGATGTAGCTGACGAGGAGAGGTTTGACGTGGGACACTTAAGCGCCCAAAGAGGGGACATGTAGATGACGAGGAACAATGACACACACTGAAGGGGCCAAAGAGGGACATGTAGAGACGAGGAGGGGAAGAAAACTCACTGAGGGGTCCAAGAGGGGACGATTGTAGCAAACGAGGAGACGCATGACATCTAGGTTGGTACAAAGAGGACGATGTACAGGCGAGGAAGAGCAGAAAGGCACTGTTGGAGGCGCAAAAGTGGGGACAAGTTGCAAGACGATAGGGGGAAAGTAAACACAGAGGGGCCAAAGAGGGACGAATGTTTGCAGACGAGAATGGAAAAGCCCAACTGAAGGTACCAAAGAGGGGACGTTGTAGCAACGAGGAGGGGATGAAAGGTACACTGAAGGACAAAAGCGGGGACGATGTTAGCTGACGAGGAATGATATAGGGCACACAGAAGGGACAAAAAGGAGGACATGGTACAGACGAGGAGGGATGAAGGGCACACGTGAAGGGGCCATAGAGGGACGATGTATTAGACCGAGGAATGGATGAAGCAACACATGAAGGCGCCAAAGAGGGGAACTAGGTAGCAACCAGAGGGGAAGAAAGGTACACTTGAAGGGACAAAGCGGGACGATGTAGCAGACGAGGAATGGATAAAGGGCACACTGAAGGGACAAAGAGGAAAACGATGTACAGACAGGAATGGATGAATGGCACTCTGAAGTGCAAAAGACGGGATCGATGTAGCAGATGAGGCAGACAAATGAAAGGCAACACTGAAGGGCCAAAAGAAGGACGATGTAGCGACCAGGAGGGGAAGAAAACACACTGACGGGCTCCAAAGAGGGGACGATGTAGCAGACGAGGAAGGGGAAGAAAACACAAACGGAAGGGCCAAAGAGTGGACGATGAGCAAACGAGAGACGATGAAGGCACACTGACGGGACCAACAAGAGGGACATGTAGAAGACGAGAAAGGATAAAGGCACACTGAGGGGCCAACGAGGGGACGATGTAGCTGACGAGGACTGGATGAAGGCACACTGAAGGACAAAAGAGGACGCTGTAGCTAACGAGAATGGATGAAGGGCCACACTCAGGGCCAAAGAGACGATGATGCAGACGAGACAGAAAGAAAGGCACACTGAAGCGACAACAGAGCGGACATATTGCAGACTAGAAAGGATGAAAGACTCATGAGGGACAAAAGAGAGGACGATGAGTTACGAGGAATGGATGAAGGGCACACTGAAGCGGCCAAAAGTGGTCGATGTAGCAGACAGATGATGAAGGGCACACTAAAGGTGCTAAAGAGGGACGATGTACCGACGAGGAAGGAAGAAAAGCAACACTGAAGGGCCTAAGATGGACATGTTCCAAACGAGGAGACGACATGAAGGGCACACCTGAAGGGACCAAAGAGGGATGAAGTAGATGACGAGGAAGAAGAAAAGCACACCGGAAAGGGTCCAAAAAGGACGATGTAAGCAGACGAGAAGGGGAATGAAAGGCACACTGAAGGGACAAAAGAGGGACGAAATGTAGCAGTCGAGGAGACTATGAAAGCACACAGAAGGGGCCAAGAGGGAGAACGATTAGCAGACGAGAAGAGGATGACGAGGCAGACACAGAATGGTCAAAAAGGACGATATAGCAGACGAAGGAGACAATGAAAGGCATACTGAAGGGGCCCAAAGAGGGAACGATGTCGCAGACGAGGAGGGGAGAAAGTCTACACGAAGTGGCTCCGCAAAGAGGGGACGATGTAGCAAACGAGGAGACGATGAAGGGCACACTGAAGGGACCAAAAAGGGGACGATTAGAAGACGAGGAAGGGAAGAAAGCACACTGGAGGGCCAAAGAGGGGACGATGTTGCAGACGAGGAATGGATGAAAGGGGACACTGATGGCCAAAGAGGGGACGAATTGTTGCAAGACGAGGAAGAGGATGGAAAGGCCACACTGATGGGTCCAAAAGAGGTCGATGTTGCAGACAGGAGACAATGAAAGCACACTGAAGGGGCCAAAAGAGGGACCGAAGTTGCAGACGAGTAGGGGAAGAGCAACACACAAGAGGGCCAAAGAGGGACGATTTTGCAGACGAGAGGGATGAAAGGCACACTGAAGGACAAAAGAGGGGACTTGTACAGACGAGGAATGGATGAATGGCACACTGAAGGGACAAAAGAGAGGACGATGTAGCAGACGAGGAATGGATGAAGGGCACACTGAAGGGGCCAAAGAGGGGACGATGTATTAGACGAGGAGACGATGAAGGGCACACTGAAGGTGCAAAAAAAGGGACGATGTAGCAGCCGAGGAGACAATGAAAGGCATACTGAAGGGGCGAAAGAGGGGACGATGTAGCAGACCAGGAGGGGAAGAAAGGTACACTGAAGGGACAAAAGAGGGGACGATGTAGCAGACGAGGAATGGATGAAGGGCACATGATAAGGGACAAAAGAAGGGAGGACGATTGTAGCAGACGAGCGGAATGGATGATGAGGGCACATGAAGGGGCCAAAAGAGGGGGAGACGATGTATTAGACGAGGAAATGGACTGAAGGGCACACTGAAGGTGCAAAAGAAGGGACGATGTAGCACAGACGTGGAGACAATGAAAGCACACTGTAGGGGCAAAGAGGGGACGATGTAGTCTGACCAGTAGGGGAAGAAAAGAACACTGAAGGGTCCAAAGCGGGGAAGTCGTAGCAGCGAGGAGGGGAAGTATAAGCACACTGAAGGGAACCAACGAGGGGGACGATGTAGAAGACGAGAAAGGGAAGAAAGGCACACTGGAGGGGCCAACGAGGGGACGATGTAGCTGACGAGGAATGGATGAAGGGCACACTGAAGGGACAAAAGAGAGGACGATGTTGCAGACGAGGACAGAATGAAAGGCACACTGAAGCGACCAAAGAGCGGACGATATTGCAGACTAGGAATGGATGAAAGACACACTGAAGGGACAAAAGAGAGGACGATGTAGTTGACGAGGAATGGATGAAGGGCACACTGAAGGGACAAAAGAAAGGACGATGTATTTGACGAGGAATGGATGAAGGGCACACTGTAGGTGCAAAAGAAGGGACGATGTAGCAGACGAGGAGACAATGAAAGGCACACTGAAGGGGCCAAAGAGGGGACGATGTAGCAGACGAGGAATGGATAAAGGGCACACTGAAGGGACAAAAGAGAGGACGATGTAGCAGACGAGGAATGGATGAACGGCACACTGAAGGAGCCAAAGAGGGGACGATGTATTAGACGAGGAATGGAGACAGACACACTGAAAGGCCAAAGAGGGACGTTGTAGCAGACCAGGAGGAAAAAAGCACACTGAAGGGGCCAAAGAGTGGCCGATGTAGCAACGAGGAGACGATGAAGGGCACCCTGAAGGGACCCAATAGGGGAGAACCGGATGACGAAGACGAGAAAGGAAGAAAGCACAGTGGAGTGGGGCCAAAGAGGGACGATGTTGCAGACTAGGATGGATAAGGGGGACACTGAAGGGCCAAAAGGGACGATGTAGCAGAACGAGGAGAGGATAAAGGCACATCTGAAGGTCAAAAGAGGGGACATGTTGCAGACGAGGAGACAAATGAAGGCACACTGAAAGGGCCAAAGAGGACGAAGTTGCAGAGAGTAGGGGAAAGCAACACACAAGGGCAAAGAGGGGAACGATGTTGCAAGACGAGGAGGGGAGGAAAGGCCCACCTGAAGGGACAAAAAGAGGGGACGATGTACAGAACGAGGAATGATGAATGGCACACTGAAGGGACAAAAGAGAGACGATGTATCATCAGGGAATGGATAAGGGCAACCCTTGAAGGGGCCAAAGAGGGAACCGATTATTAGACGAGGGAACGATGAAGGCACAACTGAAGGTGCATAAAAAAGGACGATGTAGCAGCCCGAGGAGACGAAGGAAGGCATACCGGAAGGGTCGAAAAGAGGGGACGATGTAGCGAACCAGGGAGGGGAAGAAAGGTACACGATGGGAACAACAGAGGGGACGATGTAGCAGACGAGGAATTGGATACAAGGGCACCACTGAAGGACAAAAGAGAGGACGATGTAGCAGAGACGAGGAATGGATGAAGTGCACAACTGAAGGGGCCAAAAGGGGAACATGGTATAACAGAATTATGAAGGCACACTGAAGGTGGCAAAAGAAGGGACGATGTAGCAGACGAGGTGACAATGAACGGCACACTGAAGGGGGCCAAAGAGGGACGATGTAGCTGACCAGAGGGAAGAAAAGCACCACTGAAGGTCCAAAGAGGGGACGATGTAGCAGACGAGGAGGGGTAAAAAGCACACTGAAGGCCAAAGAGGGGACGAAGTAGAAACGAGAAAGGGAAGTAAGGCACACTGGAGGGGCCATCGAGACGATTAAGCTGACGAGGAATGGATGAAGGGCTCACTGAAGGACAAAAGAAGGACCGATGTTGCAGACGAGACCAATGAACAGGCACACTAAGCGAACAAAGAGCGACGATATTGCCAGACTAGGAATTGATGAAAGTCACACTGAAGGGACAAAAGAGAGACGATGTAGTTGACGAGGATGGATGAAGGGCACACTGATGGACAAAAGAAAACGATGTATTTGACGAGGAATGTGATAAGGGCAAACTGTAGTGCAAAAGAAGGACGAGTACAGACGAGGAACAATGAAAGGCACACCTGAAGGGCCCAAAGGGACATTAGCAGACAAGGAATGATAAAGGGCACCACTGAAAGGGAAAAAAAAAAAACAAAAGAGAGACGATGTTAGCAGACGAGGAAGATGAAGGGCACGCTGAAGTCGGCCCAAAACAGGGGACGATGTATTAGACGAGGAATGGATGAAAGGCACACTGAAGGGGCCAAAGACGGGACGTTTTGTAGAGGGACAGGAGGGGAAGAAAGCAGAACTGAACGGGCCAAAGAGGGGACGATGTAAGCAGAACGAGGAGGACGATTGAAGGGGCACACTGAAGTGACCAAAGAGGGGGAACGATGTTAGAAGACGAGCAACGGGAGAAAGGCACACTGGATGGGGCAACGAGGGGACGATGTAAGCTGACGAGGAATGGATGAGGGGCCACACTGAAGGGACAAAAGAGAGGACGATGTAGTTAACGAGGAATGGATGAAGGGCTCAATGATGGGCCAAAAGCGGGACGATGTAGATGACGAGGAATGGATGAAGGGCACACTGAAGGGGCCAAAGAGGGGACGTTGCTGTAGCAGACGAGGGAGGGGATGAAGGGCACACTGAAGGGGACAAAAGAGGGGGACGATGTAGCAGACGGAGGAATGGATGATAGGGCACACTGAGGGCCCAAAGAGGGTGACGATGTAAGCAGACACAGGAGGGGAAGGAAAGGTACACTGAAGGGACAAAAAGCGGGGACGATGTAAGCAGTCGAGGAATGGAATAAAGGGCCCACTGAAGGGACAAAAGAGAGGACGATGTAGGCAGGACGGAGGGACATGGATGAAGGGCACCACTAAACCGGGTCAAAGATGGGGGACGAGGTATTAGACGAGGAATGGATGAAGGGCATCACTGGAAGGTAGCAAAAGAAGGGACGATGTAGCAGGGACGAGAGGGAAGGAAAAGCACACTGAAAGGGACAAAGAGGAGGACGATGTAGCAGACGAGGAATGGTTGCATGGGACACTGAAGGGGCCAAAGAGGGGGGGACGATGTTAGCAGACGAGGAGGGGAAGAGAAAGCACACTGAAGGGGCCAAAGAAGTGGACGCTGTAGCAAACGCGGAGACGATGAAGGGCACACTGAGGGTTCCAAAGAGTGGACGATTGCTAGCAAGCGAGGAGACGATGATAGGGCAACACTGAATGGACGCACAGAAGGGACCGATGTAGAAGACGAGAAAGGGAAGAAAGGCACACTGGAGGGGCCAACAGGAGGACGATGTAGCTGAGAGGATATGGATGAAGGGCACACTGGATGGGGCCAAATAGGGGACCGATGTTGCATGTCGAGGACCAGAATGAAAGCACAACTCTGAAGCGACAAAGAGCGGACGATATTGCAGACTAGGAATTGATGAAAGGACACACTGAAGGACAAACGAGGAGGACGCAATGTAGTTTTGACGAGGAGGAGGATGAAGGGCACAATCTGAAGGGGCCAAAGATGGGGGACGATGTAGCACAGACGAGGAATGGATGAAGGGCACGCTGAAGGTTGCAAAAGTTAGGGGGACGATGTAGCCAGACTGAGGAGGGGAAGAAAAGCACACTGAAAGGGACAAAAGAGTGGTCGATGTAGGCAAAAGAGGAAGACGATGATTAGGGGTGCACACTGAAAAGGGACAAAGAGGGGATGAAGTAGAAGACGAGGAAGGGAAGAAAAAAATCAAACTGAGGGTCCAAAAAGGGGACGAGTGTAGCAGACGAGGAGGGGATGAATAGGCCTACTGAAACGGGCAAAAGGTGGGGACGAGGTAGCTGACGAGGAGACAATGAAAGGCACACAGAAGGGGACGAAGAAGGGGGACGATGTAGCAGACGATGAGAGGATGAAAGGGCCAACACTGAAGGGTCAAAAGAGGGGCCGATCTAGCAGACGAGGGTGACAATGAAAGGCATACTGAAGGGGGCAAAGCCGGGGACGATGTAGCAGACGAGGAGGGGAAGAAAGGTACACTGAAAGGGTCCAAAGAGGGGATGAAAGGCCACACTGAAGGGACCAAAAAAGGGAGATGTAGAAGACCGAGGAGGGAAGAAAGGCACACTGGAGGGGCCAAAGAGGGGGACGATGCTGCATACGAGGAATGGATGAAGGGGGACACTGAAGGGTCAAAAAGTGGGGACGATGTTGCAGGACGAGGGGACAATGAAAGGCAACACTGAAGGGGCAACAGAGGGGCGAAGTTGCAGACGAAGTAAAGGAGAGCAACACACAAGAGGGGCCAAGAGGGGGGGGCCGATTGTAGCAGACGAGGAATGGATGAATGGCACACACTGAAGGGGCCAAAGGGGGACGATGTAGCAGAACGATGGGACGAGGATGAAAGGCACATGAAGGGTCAAAAGAGGGGGACGATGTGGCAAGACGATGGTGACAATGAAAGGCACACTGAAGGGGCCAACAGACGGGGACGAAGTTTCAGACGAGTGGGGACGAGCACACACAAGACAAGGTGGGGCCCAAAGAGGGGGCGATGTTGCAGACGAGGAGGGGAGGAAAGGCCACACTGAAGGGCCAAAAGATAGGGGGCGATGGTAGTCAGACGTGGCTCTGGATGAATGGCACACTGAAGGGACAAAAGGATCGAGGGAACGATAGTAGCAGACGAGGTCATGGATGAAGGGCACTACTGAAGGGGGCCAAAGCGGGGACGATGTATTAGACGAGGAATGGATGAAGGGCACACTGAAGGTGCAAAAGAAGGGACGAAGTAGCAGACGAGGTTGGGAAGAAAAGCACACTGAAGGGATCAAAGGAGAGGACGATGTAGCTGACGAGGAAATGATGAATGGGCACACTGAAGGGGCCAAAGACGGGGACGAGGTGTATAGCAGACGAGGAGGGGGAAGAAAAGCACACTGAAGGGGCCAAAGAAGGTGGACGATGTATAAACGAGGAGACGATGAAGGGGGCCACACGAAGGGGTCCAAAGAGTGTGACGATGTTTTTGTAGCAAGCGCAGGGAGACGATGAAAGGGCCACACTGAAGGGAACCAAAGAGGGGGACTGATGTAGAAGACGAGGAAAGACCCGGAAGAAAGGAACTCGGGAGGGGCCAACGAAGATAGTTTACGAAGTCCTCCGTTAAGAATTTACCGATACATTGTCAGGGGGGAGGGACGATGTGGGGGGGGGAACGCCCATGTAGCTGACGAGGAATTGGATGAAGGGCAACACAGGAGGGGCCAAAATAGGGGACGATGTTGCAGACGGAGGACGAGAATGAAAGGCACCACTGGAAGAGACCAAAGGGCGGGACGATATTGCAGACTAGGAATTGATTGAAAGACACACTGAAAGGGACAAAAGTGTGACGATGTAGTTTGACGAGGGAGGAGGATGAAGGGCACACTGAAGGGGCCTAAAGAGGTGGACGATGTAGCAGACGAGAGCGAATGGTTGAAGGGCACACTGAGGTAGGATGTTTACGTGCAAGAGGGGACGATGTAGCAGACGAACGGGAGGGGAAGAAAAGCACACTGAAAGGGCCAAAGAGTGGGACGATGTAGCAAAACGAGGGAGACGATGAAGGGCACAACTGAAAGGGACAAAAGAGGGGATGAAGGTAGAAGAACGAGGAAGGAAGAAAAAAATTCACACTGAAGGGTCCAAAAAGGGGACGATGTAGCAGACGAGGAGGGGATGAAAGGCACACTGAATGGGCCAAAAAGAGGGGACGGATGTAGCTGTCGAGGAGGGAGACAATGAAAGGGCACACCAGAAGGGGACTAAGCGGGGACGATGTAGAGGAGAGGAAGAGGTTGAAAAGGCACACTGAAAGGGTCAATAAGAGGGGAGGACGATCTAGCAGAACGAAGGAGGCCAATGAAAGGATACTGAAGGGGCATAGAGGGGACGATTGTAGCTAGACGAGGAGGGGAATGAAAGGTACACTGAAAGGGTCCAAAGAGGGGATGAAAGGCACACTGTTGGGAGAAAACAGGGGAACGATGTACGAAGACGAGGAAGGGAAGAAAAGGCACACTGGAGGGGCCAAAGAGGGACGATGTTGCATACGAGGAATGGATGATGGGGACACTGAAGGGTCAAAAGAGGGGAGATGTTTCAAGACGAGGAGGACAATGAAAAGGCACAATGATGGGGCCAAAGAGGGGAGCGAAGTTGCAGACGAGTAAAGGAAGAGCAACACACAAGAGGGGCCAAAGAGGGGACGATGTAGCAGACGTGGATATGGATGACTGGCACACTGAGGTGGCCAAAGAGGGGACGATGTAAGCAAGACGAGGAGAGGATGAAAGGCACACTGAAGGGTAAAAAGAGGGGGACGATGTGGCAGACGAGGAGACAATGAAAGGCAACACTGAAGGGGACAAAGATGGGGACGAAGTTTCAGACGAGTAGGGGAAGGAGCAACACACAAGAGGGGCCAAAAGAGTGGGACGATTGTTGCAGACGAGGAGGGAATGAAAATGAATGGCACACTGAAGTTACAAAAGAGGGGACGATGTAGCAACAGGAATGGAATGAAGGGCACACTGAAGGGCCAAAGAGGGGACGAGTATTAGACGAGAAGATGAAGGCACACGAAGGTGCAAAAAGAAGGGACGATGTACAGACGAGGGACAATTGAAAGGGCACACTGAAGGGGCCAAAGAGGGACGATGTAGCAGACGAGGAGGGGAAGAAAAGCACACTGAAGGGTCCAAAGAGGGACGATGTAGCAGACGAGGAGAATGATGAAAAGCACACTGAAGGGGCCAAAGAGGGGACGATGTAGCAGACAGGAGGGGAAGAAAGCACACTGAAGGGTCCCAAAGAGGGGACGCACACTGAAGGGCCAAAGAACGATGTAGCAAACGAGGAGACGATGAAGGGCACACACTGAAGGGACCAAAGAGGGGACGATGTAGAAGACGAGAAAGGGAAGAAAGGCACACGGGCCAACGAGGGGACGATGGAGCTGACGAGGACTGGATGAAGGGCACACTGAAGGGACAAAAGAGAGGACGATGTAGCTGACGAGGAATGGATGAAGGGCACACTGAAGGGCCAAAGAGGGGACGATAATGCAGACAAGGAGCGGAAGAGCAACACACTGGAGGAGCCAAATAGGGGACGATGTAGCAGACGAGGAATGGATGAAGGGCACACTGAAGGGACCAAAGAGGGGACGATGTAGCTGACGAGGAATGGATGAAGGGCACACTGGAGGGGCCAAATAGGGGACGATGTTGCAGACGAGGACAGAATGAAAGGCACACTGAAGCGACCAAAGAGCGGACGATATTGCAGACTAGGAATTGATGAAAGACACACTGAAGGGACAAAAGAGAGGACGATGTAGTTGACGAGGAGAGGATGAAGGGCACACTGAAGGGGCCAAAGAGTGGACGATGTAGCAGACGAGGAATGGATGAAGGGCACACTGAAGGTGCAAAAGAGGGGACGATGTAGCAGACGAGTAGGGGAAGAAAAGCACACTGAAAGGTCCAAAGAGTGGACGATGTAGCAAACGAGGAGACGATGAAGGGCACACTGAAGGGACCAAAGAGGGGATGAAGTAGAAGACGAGGAAGGGAAGAAAAAAATCACACTGAAGGGTCCAAAAAGGGGACGATGTAGCAGACGAGGAGGGGATGAAAGGCACACTGAAAGGGCCAAAAGAGGGGACGATGTAGCTGACGAGGAGACAATGAAAGGCACACAGAAGGGGACAAAGAGGGGACGATGTAGCAGACGAGGAGAGGATGAAAGGCACACTGAAGGGTCAAAAGAGGGGACGATCTAGCAGACGAGGAGACAATGAAAGGCATACTGAAGGGGCCAAAGAGGGGACGATGTAGCAGACGAGGAGGGGATGAAAGGTACACTGAAGGGTCCAAAGAGGGGATGAAAGGCACACTGAAGGGACCAAAAAGGGGACGATGTAGAAGACGAGGAAGGGAAGAAAGGCACACTGGAGGGGCCAAAGAGGGGACGATGTTGCATACGAGGAATGGATGAAGGGGACACTGAAGGGTCAAAAGAGGGGACGATGTTGCAGACGAGGAGACAATGAAAGGCACACTGAAGGGGCCAAAGAGGGGACGAAGTTGCAGACGAGTAAAGGAAGAGCAACACACAAGAGGGGCCAAAGAGGGGACGATGTAGCAGACGAGGAATGGATGAATGGCACACTGAAGGGGCCAAAGAGGGGACGATGTAGCAGACGAGGAGAGGATGAAAGGCACACTGAAGGGTCAAAAGAGGGGACGATGTTGCAGACGAGGAGACAATGAAAGGCACACTGAAAGGGCCAAAGAGGGGACGAAGTTGCAGACGAGTAGGGGAAGAGCAACACACAAGAGGGGCCAAAGAGGGGACGATGTTGCAGACGAGGAGGGGATGAAAGGCACACTGAAGGGACAAAAGAGGGGACGATGTAGCAGACGAGGAATGGATGAATGGCACACTGAAGGGACAAAAGAGAGGACGATGTAGCAGACGAGGAATGGATGAAGGGCACACTGAAGGGGCCAAAGAGGGGACGATGTATTAGACGAGGAATGGATGAAGGGCACACTGAAGGTGCAAAAGAAGGGACGATGTAGCACGACGAGGAGACAATGAAAGGCACACTGAAGGGGCCAAAGAGGGGACGATGTAGCAGACGAGGAGGGGAAGAAAAGCACACTGAAGGGTCCAAAGAGGGGACGATGTAGCAAACGAGGAGACGATGAAGGGCACACTGAAGGGTCCAAAGAGTGGACGATGTAGCAAGCGAGGAGACGATGAAGGGCACACTGAAGGGACCAAAGAAGGGACGATGTAGAAGACGAGAAAGGGAAGAAAGGCACACTGGAGGGGCCAACGAGGGGACGATGTAGCTGACGAGGAATGGATGAAGGGCACACTGAAGGGACAAAAGAGAGGACGATGTAGCTGACGAGGAATGGATGAAGGGCAAACTGAAGGGCCAAAGAGGGGACGATGTTGCAGACAAGGAGCGGAAGAGCAACACACTGGAGGAGCCAAATAGGGGACGATGTAGCAGACGAGGAATGGATGAAGAGCACACTGAAGGGACCAAAGAGGGGACGATGTAGAAGACGAGGAAGGGAAGAAAGGCACACTGGAGGGGCCAACGAGGGGACGATGTAGCTGACGAGGAATGGATGAAGGGCACACTGGAGGGGCGAACGAGGGGACGATGTAGCTGACGAGGAATGGATGAAGGGCACACTGAAGGGACAAAAGAGAGGACGATGTAGCTGACGAGGAATGGATGAAGGGCACACTGAAGGGCCAAAGAGGGGACGATGTTGCAGACAAGGAGGGGAAGAGCAACACACTGGAGGGGCCAAATAGGGGACGATGTAGCAGACGAGGAATGGATGAAGGGCACACTGAAGGTGCAAAAGAGGGGACGATGTAGCAGACGAGGAGGGGAAGAAAAGCACACTGAATGGGCCAAAGAGTGGACGATGTAGCAAACGAGGAAACGATGAAGGGCACACTGAAGGGACCAAAGAGGGGACGAAGTAGAAGACGAGGAAGGGAAGAAAGGCACACTGGAGGGGCCAGAGAGGGGACGATGTAACAGACGAGAAGAGAATGAAGGGGACACTGAAGGGGCCAAAGAGGGGACGATGTTGCAGACAAGGAGGGGAAGAGCAACACACTGGAGGGGCCAAAGAGGGGACGATGTAGCAGACGAGGAGACAATGAAAAACACACTGAAGGGGCCAAAGAGGGGACGATGTAGCAGACGAGGAGGGGAAGAAAAGAACACTGAAGGGGCCAAAGAGTCAACGATGTAGCAGACGAGGAGACGATGAAGGGCACACTGAAGGGAGCAAAGAGGGGACGAAGTTGCAGACGAGTAGGGGAAGAGCAACACTCAGGAGGGGCCAAAGAGGGGACGATGTTGCAGACGAGGAATGGATGAAAGGCACACTGAAGGGACCAAAGAGGGGACGTTGTAGCAGACGAGGAAAGGATGAAAGGCACACTGAAGCGACCAAAGAGCGGACGATGTGCAGACGAGAGGGAAAGAGCAACACACTGGAGGGCCAAAGAGCGGATGATGTTGCAGACGATGAGAGGATGAAAGGCACACTGAAGGGACAAAAGAGAGGACGATGTAGCAGACGACGAGACAATGAAAGGCACACTGAAGGGGCCAAAGAGGGGACGATGTAGCAGACGAGGAGGGGATGAAACGGCACACTGAAGTGGCCAAAGAGTCGACGATGTAGCAGACGAGGAGACGAATGAAGGGCACACTGAAGGACAAAAGAGGGACGATGTAGAAGACGAGGAAGAGAAGAAAGGCACAGTGGAGGGCCAAAGAAGGGGACGATGTAGCAGACGATGAGAGGTTGAAGTGGACACTTAAGGTGCAAAAGAGGGGACGATGTAGCAGACGAGGAGACAAAGAAAGGACCACTGAAGGGACAAAAGAAGGGACGATGTAGCAGACGAGGAGAGGTTGAAGTGGACACTAAAGGGGGCAAAGAGGGGACGATGTAGCAGACGAGGAGGGGATGAAGGGCACACTGAAAGGGCCAAAGAGTGGACGATGTAGCAAACGAGGAGACGATGAGGAGACGATGAAGGCCACACTGAAGGGACCAAAGAGGGGACGATGTTGCAGACGAGGAATGGATGAAAGGCACACTGAGGGGGCCAAAGAGGGGACGATGTAGCAGACGAAGAGGGGAAGAGCAACACACTGGAGTGGCCAAAGAGGGGACGATGTTGCAGACGAGGAATGGATGAAAGGCACACTGAAGGGACCAAAGAGGGGACGTTGTAGCAGACGAGGAGGGGATGAAAGGCACACTGAAGGGACAAAAGAGGGGACGATGTAGCTGACGAGGAATGGATGAAAGGCACACTGAAGGGACAAAAGAGAGGACGATGTAGCAGACGAGGAATGGTTGAAGTGAACACTTAAGGGGCCAAAGAGGGGACGATGAAGCAGACGAGGAGACAATGAAAGGCACACTGAAGGCGCCAAACAGGCGACGATGTTGCAGACGAAGAGGAGAAGAGCAACACACTGGAGGGGCCAAAGAGAGGACGATGTTGCAGACGAGGAAAGGATGAAGGGGACACTGAAGGGGCCAAAGAGGGGACGATGTAGCTGACGAGGAATGGATGAAGGGCACACTGAAGGGACAAAAGAGAGGACGATGTAGCTGACGAGGAATGGATGAAGGGCACACTGAAGGGCCAAAGAGGGGACGATGTTGCAGACGAGGACAGAATGAAAGGCACACTGAAGCGACCAAAGAGCGGACGATATTGCAGACTAGGAATGGATGAAAGACACACTGAAGGGACAAAAGAGAGGACGATGTAGTTGACGAGGAATGGATGAAGGGCACACTGAAGCGGCCAAAGAGTGGTCGATGTAGCAGACGAGGAATGGATGAAGGGCACACTGAAGGTGCAAAAGAGGGGACGATGTAGCAGACGAGGAGGGGAAGAAAAGCACACTGAAAGGGCCAAAGAGTGGACGATGTAGCAAACGAGGAGACGATGAAGGGCACACTGAAGGGACCAAAGAGGGGATGAAGTAGAAGACGAAGGGAAGAAAAGCACACTGAAGGGTCCAAAAAGGGGACGATGTAGCAGACGAGGAGGGGAAGAAAGGCACACTGAAGGGACAAAAGAGGGGACGATGTAGCAGACGAGGAGACAATGAAAGGCACACAGAAGGGGCCAAAGAGGGGACGATGTAGCAGACGAGGAGAGGATGAAAGGCACACTGAAGGGTCAAAAGAGGGGACGATGTAGCAGACGAGGAGACAATGAAAGGCATACTGAAGGGGTCAAAAGAGGGGACGATGTAGCAGACGAGGAGGGGAAGAAAAGCACACTGAAGGGTCCAAAGAGGGGACGATGTAGCAAACGAGGAGACGATGAAGGGCACACTGAAGGGACCAAAAAGGGGACGATGTAGAAGACGAGGAAGGGAAGAAAGGCACACTGGAGGGGCCAAAGAGGGGACGATGTTGCAGACGAGGAATGGATGAAGGGGACACTGAAGGGGCCAAAGAGGGGACGATGTAGCAGACGAGGAGAGGATGAAAGGCACACTGAAGGGTCAAAAGAGGGGACGATGTAGCAGACGAGGAGACAATGAAAGGCACACTGAAGGGGCCAAAGAGGGGACGAAGTTTCAGACGAGTAGGGGAAGAGCAACACACAAGAGGGGCCAAAGAGGGGACGATGTTGCAGACGAGGAGGGGATGAAAGGCACACTGAAGGGACAAAAGAGGGGACGATGTAGCAGACGAGGAATGGATAAAGGGCACACTGAAGGGACAAAAGAGAGGACGATGTAGCAGACGAGGAATGGATGAAGGGCACACTGAAGGGGCCAAAGAGGGGACGATGTATTAGACGAGGAATGGATGAAGGGCACACTGAAGGTGCAAAAGAAGGGACGATGTAGCAGACGAGGAGACAATGAAAGGCACACTGAAGGGGCCAAAGAGGGGACGATGTAGCAGACCAGGAGGGGAAGAAAAGCACACTGAAGGGTCCAAAGAGGGGACGATGTAGCAGACGAGGAGGGGAAGAAAAGCACACTGAAGGGGCCAAAGAGTGGACGATGTAGCAAACGAGGAGACGATGAAGGGCACACTGAAGGGACCAAAGAGGGGACGATGTAGAAGACGAGAAAGGGAAGAAAGGCACACTGGAGGGGCCAACGAGGGGACGATGTAGCTGACGAGGAATGGATGAAGGGCACACTGAAGGGACAAAAGAGAGGACGATGTAGCTGACGAGGAATGGATGAAGGGCAAACTGAAGGGCCAAAGAGGGGACGATGTTGCAGACAAGGAGTGGAAGAGCAACACACTGGAGGAGCCAAATAGGGGACGATGTAGCAGACGAGGAATGGATGAAGGGCACACTGAAGGGACCAAAGAGGGGACGATGTAGAAGACGAGGAAGGGAAGAAAGGCACACTGGAGGGTCCAAAGAGGGGACGATGTAGCAGACGAGGAATGGATGAAGGGCACACTGAAGGGACAAAAGAGAGGACGATGTAGCTGACGAGGAGACGATGAAGGGCACACTGAAGGGACCAAAGAGGGGACGATGTAGAAGACGAGAAAGGGAAGAAAGGCACACTGGAGGGGCCAACGAGGGGACGATGTAGCTGACGAGGAATGGATGAAGGGCACACTGAAGGGACAAAAGAGAGGACGATGTAGCTGACGAGGAATGGATGAAGGGCACACTGAAGGGCCAAAGAGGGGACGATGTTGCAGACAAGGAGGGGAAGAGCAACACACTGGAGGGGCCAAATAGGGGACGATGTAGCAGACGAGGAATGGATGAAGGGCACACTGAAGGTGCAAAAGAGGGGACGATGTAGCAGACGAGGAGGGGAAGAAAAGCACACTGAATGGGCCAAAGAGTGGACGATGTAGCAAACGAGGAGACGATGAAGGGCACACTGAAGGGACCAAAGAGGGGACGAAGTAGAAGACGAGGAAGGGAAGAAAGGCACACTGGAGGGGCCAGAGAGGGGACGATGTAACAGACGAGAAGAGAATGAAGGGGACACTGAAGGGGCCAAAGAGGGGACGATGTTGCAGACAAGGAGGGAAGAGCAACACACTGGAGGGGCCAAAGAGGGGACGATGTAGCAGACGAGGAGACAATGAAAAACACACTGAAGGGGCCAAAGAGTCAACGATGTAGTAGACGAGGAGACGATGAAGGGCACACTGAAGGGAGCAAAGAGGGGACGAAGTTGCAGACGAGTAGGGGAAGAGCAACACTCAGGAGGGGCCAAAGAGGGGACGATGTTACAGACGAGGAATGGATGAAAGGCACACTGAAGGGACCAAAGAGGGGACGTTGTATCAGACGAGGAAAGGATGAAAGGCACACTGAAGCGACCAAAGAGCGGACGATGTTGCAGACGAGGAGGGGAAGAGCAACACACTGGAGGGGCCAAAGAGCGGATGATGTTGCAGACGATGAGAGGATGAAAGGCACACTGAAGGGACAAAAGAGAGGACGATGTAGCAGACGACGAGACAATGAAAGGCACACTGAAGGGGCCAAAGAGGGGACGATGTAGCAGACGAGGAGGGGATGAACGGCACACTGAAGGGGCCAAAGAGTCGACGATGTAGCAGACGAGGAGACGATGAAGGGCACACTGAAGGGACAAAAGAGGGGACGATGTAGAAGACGAGGAAGAGAAGAAAGGCACAGTGGAGGGGCCAAAGAGGGGACGATGTTGCAGACGAGGAATGGATGAAGGGGACACTGAAGGGGCCAAAGAGGGGACGATGTAGCAGACGAGGAGAGGATGAAAGGCTCACTGAAGGGTCAAAAGAGTGGACGATGTAGCAGACGAGGAGACAATGAAAGGCACACTGAAGGAGCCAAAGAGAGGACGATGTAGCAGACGAGGAGGGGATGAACGGCACACTGAAGGGGCCAAAGAGTCGACGATGTAGCAGACGAGGAGACGATGAAGGGCACACTGAAGGGACAAAAGAGGGGACGATGTAGAAGACGAGGAAGAGAAGAAAGGCACAGTGGAGGGGCCAAAGAGGGGACGATGTTGCAGACGAGGAATGGATGAAGGGGACACTGAAGGGGCCAAAGAGGGGACGTTGTAGCAGACGAGGAGGCGATGAAAGGCACACTGAAGGGACAAAAGAAGGGACGATGTAGCAGACGAGGAGAGGTTGAAGTGGACACTGAAGGGACCAAAGAGGGGACGATGTAGCAGACGAGGAGGGGATGAAGGGCACACTGAAAGGGCCAAAGAGTGGACGATGTAGCAAACGAGGAGACGATGAAGGCCACATTGAAGGGACCAAAGAGGGGACGATGTTGCAGACGAGGAATGGATGAAAGGCACACTGAGGGGGCCAAAGAGGGGACGATGTAGCAGACGAAGAGGGGAAGAGCAACACACTTGAGTGGCCAAAGAGGGGACGATGTTGCAGACGAGGAATGGATGAAAGGCACACTGAAGGGACCAAAGAGGGGACGTTGTAGCAGACGAGGAGGGGATGAAAGGCACACTGAAGGGACAAAAGAGGGGACGATGTAGCTGACGAGGAATGGATGAAGGGCACACTAAAGGTGCAAAAGAAGGGACGATGTAGCAGACGAGGAGAGGATGAAAGGCACACTAAAGGGTCAAAAGAGGGGACGATGTAGCAGACGAGGAGACAATGAAAGGCACACTGAAGGAGCCAAACAGGCGACGATGTTGCAGACGAAGAGGAGAAGAGCAACACACTGGAGGGGCCAAAGAGAGGACGATGTTGCAGACGAGGAAAGGATGAAGGGGACACTGAAGGGGCCAAAGAGGGGACGATGTAGCAGACGAGGAGAGGATGAAAGGCGCACTGAAGGGTCAAAAGAGGGGACGATGTAGGAGACGAGGAGACAATGAAAGGCACACTGAAGGAGCGAAAGAGGGGACGATGTTGCAGACGAAGAGGGGAAGAGCAACACACTGGAGGGGCCAAAGAGGGGACGATGTTGCAGACGAGGAAAGGATGAAAGGCACACTGAAGGGACAAAAGAGGGGACGATGTAGATGACGAGGAATGGATGAAGGGCACACTAAAGGTGCAAAAGAAGGGACGATGTAGCAGACGAGGAGAGGTTAAAGTGGACACTTAAGCGGCCAAAGAGGGGACGATGTAGCAGACGAGGAAGGGATGAAAGACACACTGAAGGGACAAAAGAGAGGACGATGTAGCAGACGAGGAATGGATGAAGGGCACACTGAAGGTGCAAAAGAAGGGACGATGTAGCAAACGAGGAGACGATGAAGGGCACACTGAAGGGACCAAAGAGGGGACGATGTAGCAGACGAGGAGAGGATAAAAGGCACACTGAAGGGTCAAAAGAGGGGACGATGTAGCAGACGAGGAGACAATGAAAGGCACACAGAAGGGGCCAAAGAGGGGACGATGTAGCAGACGAGGAGGGGATGAAAGGCACACTGAAGGGACAAAAGAGGGACGATGTAGCTGACGAGGACAGAATAAAAGGCATACTGAAGGGACCAAAGAGGGGACGATGTAGCAGACGAGGAATGGATGAAACGCACACTGAAGGGACAAAAGAGAGGACGATGTAGCGGACGAGGAATGGATGAAGGGCACACTGAAGGGGCCAAAGAGGGGACGATGTAGCAGACGAGGAATAGATGAAGGGCACACTGAAGGTGCAAAAGAAGGGACGATGTAGCAGACGAGGAGAGGTTGAAGTGGACACTTAAAGTGCCAAAGAGGGGACGATGTAGCAGACGAGGAGACAATGAAAGGCACACTGAAGGGGCCAAAGAGGGGACGATGTAGCAGACGAGGAGGGGAAGAAAAGCACACTGAAGGGGCCAAAGAGTCAACGATGTAGCAGACGAGGAGACGATGAAGGGCACACTGAAGGGACCAAAGAGGGGACGATGTAGAAGACGAGGAAGAGAAGAAAGGCACAGTGGAGGGGCCAAAGAGAGGACGATGTTGCAGACGGGAATGGATGAAGAAGACACTGAAGGGACAAAAGAAGGGACGATGTAGCTGACGAGGAGGGGATGAAAGGCACACTGAAGGGTCAAAAGAGGGGACGATGTAGCAGACGAGGAGGGGATGAAAGGCACACTGAAGGGACCAAAGAGCGGACGATGTTGCAGACGAGGAGGGGACGAGCAACACACTGAAGGGACCAAAGAGCGGACGATGTAGCAGACGAGGACAGGATGAAAGGCACACAGAAGGGGCCAAAGAGAGGACGATGTAGCAGACGAGGAATGGATGAAGGGCACACTGAAGGGGCAAAAGAGAGGACGATGTAGCAGACGAGGAATGGATGAAAGGCACACTAAAGGTGCAAAAGAAGGGACGATGTAGCAGACGAGGAGAGGTTGAAGTGAACACTTAAGGGGCCAAAGAGGGGACGATGTAGCAGACGAACAGAGGATGAAAGGCACACTAAAGGGGCCAAAGAGTGGACGATGTAGCAGAGGAGGAGGGGATGAAGGGCACACTAAAGGGGCCAAAGAGTGGACGATGTAGCAAACGAGGAGACGATGAAAGGCACACTGAAGGGACCAAAGAGGGGACGAAGTAGAAGACGAGGAGACAATGAAAGGCACACTGAAGGGGCCAAAGAGGGGACGATGTTGCAGACGAGGAGAGAATGAAAGGCACACTGAAGGAGCCACAGATGGGACGATGTTGCAGACGAGGAATGGATGAAAGGCACACTGAAGGGACAAAAGAAGGGACGATGTAGCAGACGAAGAGGGGAAGAGCAACACACTGGAGTGGCCAAAGAGGGGACGATGTTGCAGACGATGAATGGATGAAAGGCACACTGAAGGGACCAAAGAGGGGACGATGTAGCAGACGAGGAGACAATGAAAGGCACACTGAAGGAGCCAATGAGGGACGATGTTGCAGACGAAGAGGGGAAGAGCAACACACTGGAGTGGCCAAAGAGCGGATGATGTTGCAGACGAGGAGAGGATGAAAGGCACACTGAAGGGACAAAAGAGGGGACGATGTAGCAGACGAGGAATGGATGAAGGGCACACTGAAGGTGCAAAAGAAGGGACGATGTAGCAAACGAGGAGACGATGAAGGGCACACTGAAGGGACCAAAGAGGGGACGATGTAGCAGACGAGGAGAGGATAAAAGGCACACTGAAGGGTCAAAAGAGGGGACGATGTAGCAGACGAGGAGACAATGAAAGGCACACAGAAGGGGCCAAAGAGGGGACGATGTAGCAGACGAGGAGGGGATGAAAGGCACACTGAAGGGACAAAAGAGGGGACGATGTAGCTGACGAGGACAGAATAAAAGGCATACTGAAGGGACCAAAGAGGGGACGATGTAGCAGACGAGGAATGGATGAAACGCACACTGAAGGGACAAAAGAGAGGACGATGTAGCGGACGAGGAATGGATGAAGGGCACACTGAAGGGGCCAAAGAGGGGACGATGTAGCAGACGAGGAATGAATGAAGGGGACACTGAAGGTGCAAAAGAAGGGACGATGTAGCAGACGAGGAGAGGTTGAAGTGGACACTTAAGCGGCCAAAGAGGGGACGATGTAGCAGACGAGGAGACAATGAAAGGCACACTGAAGGGGCCAAAGAGGGGACGATGTAGCAGACGAGGAGGGGAAGAAAAGCACACTGAAGGGTCCAAAGAGTCAACGATGTAGCAGACGAGGAGACGATGAAGGGCACACTGAAGGGACCAAAGAGGGGACGATGTAGAAGACGAGGAAGAGAAGAAAGGCACAGTGGAGGGGCCAAAGAGAGGACGATGTTGCAGACGGGGAATGGATGAAGAAGACACTGAAGGGGCCAAAGAGCGGACGATGTAGCAGACGAGGAGAGGATGAAAGGCACACTGAAGGGTCAAAAGAGGGGACGATGTTGCAGACGAGGAGACAATGAAAGGCACACTGAAGGAGCCAAAGAGGGGACGATGTTGCAGACGAAGAGGGGAAGAGCAACACACTGGAGGGGCCAAAGAGGGGACGATGTTGCAGACGAGGAATGGATGAAAGGCACACTGAAGGGACAAAAGAGGGGACGATGTAGCAGACGAGGAATGGATGAAGGGCACACTGAAGGGGCCAAAGAGGGGACGATGTAGCAGACGAGGAATGGATGAAGGGCACACTAAAGGTGCAAAAGAAGGGACGAAGTAGCAGACGAGGAGAGGTTGAAGTGGACACTTAAGGGGCCAAAGAGGGGACGATTGAGCAGACGAGGAGGGGATGAAAGACACACTGAAGGGACAAAAGAGAGGACGATGTAGCAGACGAGGAGGGGATGAAGGGCACACTGAAAGGGCCAAAGAGTGGACGATGTAGCAAACGAGGAGACGATGAAGGGCACACTGAAGGGACCAAAGAGGGGACGATGTAGCAGACGAGGAGACAATGAAAGGCACACTGAAGGGGCCAAAGAGGGGACGATGTTGCAGACGAGGAGAGAATGAAAGGCACACTGAAGGAGCCACAGATGGGACGATGTTGCAGACGAGGAATGGATGAAAGGCACACTGAAGGGACAAAAGAAGGGACGATGTAGCAGACGAAGAGGGGAAGAGCAACACACTGGAGTGGCCAAAGAGGGGACGATGTTGCAGACGATGAATGGATGAAAGGCACACTGAAGGGACCAAAGAGGGGACGATGTAGCAGACGAGGAGACAATGAAAGGCACACTGAAGGAGCCAATGAGGGGACGATGTTGCAGACGAAGAGGGGAAGAGCAACACACTGGAGTGGCCAAAGAGGGGACGATGTAGCAGACGAGGAGGGGATGAAAGGCACACTGAAGGGACAAAAGAGGGGACGATGTAGCTGACGAGGAATGGATGAAGGGCACACTAAAGGTGCAAAAGAGGGGACGATGTTGCAGACGAAGAGGGGAAGAGCAACACACTGGAGGGGCCAAAGAGGGGACGATGTTGCAGACGAGGAAAGGATGAAAGGCACACTGAAGGGACAAAAGAGGGGACGATGTAGCAGACGAGGAATGGATGAAGGGCACACTAAAGGTGCAAAAGAAGGGACGATGTAGCAAACGAGGAGACAATGAAGGGCACACTGAAGGGACCAAAGAGGGGACGATGTAGCAGACGAGGAGAGGATAAAAGGCACACTGAAGGGTCAAAAGAGGGGACGATGTAGCAGACGAGGAGACAATGAAAGGCACACAGAAGGGGCCAAAGAGGGGACGATGTAGCAGACGAGGAGGAGATGAAAGGCAAACTGAAGGGAAAAAAGAGGGGACGATGTAGCTGACGAGGACAGGATAAAAGGCACACTGAAGGGACAAAAGAGGGGACGATGTAGCTGACGAGGAATGGATGAAACGCACACTGAAGGGACAAAAGAGAGGACGATGTAGCAGACGAGGAATGGATGAAGGGCACACTGAAGGGGCCAAAGAGGGGACGATGTAGCAGACGAGGAATGGATGAAGGGCACACTGAAGGTGCAAAAGAAGGGACGATGTAGCAGACGAGGAGAGGTTGAAGTGGACACTTAAAGTGCCAAAGAGGGGACGATGTAGCAAACGAGGAGACGATGAAGGGCACACTGAAGGGACAAAAGACGGGACGATGTAGAAGACGAGGAAGAGAAGAAAGGCACAGTGGAGGGGCCAAAGAGGGGACGATGTTGCAGACGAGGAGACGATGAAGGGCACACTGAAGGGACCAAAGAGGGGACGATGTTGCAGACGAGGAAGAGAAGAAAGGCACAGTGGAGGGGCCAAAGAGAGGACGATGTAGCAGACGAGGAGGGGAATGGATGAAGGGGACACTGAAGGGGCCAAAGAGCGGACGATGTAGCAGACGAGGAGAGGATGAAAGGCACACTGAAGGGTCAAAAGAGGGGACGATGTTGCAGACGAGGAGACAATAAAAGGCACACTGAAGGAGCCAAAGAGGGGACGATGTTGCAGACGAAGAGGGGAAGAGTAACACACTGGAGGGGCCAAAGAGGGGACGATGTTGCAGACGAGGAATGGATGAAAGGCACACTGAAGGGACAAAAGAGGGGACGATGTAGCAGACGAGGAATGGATGAAGGGCACACTGAAGGGGCCAAAGAGGGACGTTGTAGCAGACGAGGAATGGATGAAGGGCACAGTAAAGGTGCAAAAGAAGGGACGATGTAGCAGACGAGGAGAGGTTGAAGTGGACACTTAAGGGGCCAAAGAGGGGGCGATTGAGCAGACGAGGAGGGGATGAAAGACACACTGAAGGGACAAAAGAGAGGACGATGTAGCAGACGAGGAGGGGATGAAGGGCACACTGTAAGGGCCAAAGAGTGGACGATGTAGCAAACGAGGAGACGATGAAGGGCACACTGAAGGGACCAAAGAGGGGACGATGTAGCAGACGAGGAGACAATGAAAGGCACACTGAAGGGGCCAAAGAGGGGACGATGTTGCAGACGAGGACAGGATGAAAGGCACACTGAAGGGGCCAAAGAGCGGACGATGTTGCAGACGAGGAATGGATGAAAGACACACTGAAGGGACCAAAGAGGGGACGTTGTAGCAGACGAGGAGGGGATGAAAGACACACTGAAGGGACAAAAGAGAGGACGATGTAGCTGACGAGGAATGGATGAAGGGCACACTGAAGGGGCCAAAGAGAGGACGATGTAGCAGACGAGGAGACGATGAAGGGCACACTGAAGGGACCAAAGAGGGGACGATATAGAAGACGAGGAAGAGAAGAAAGGCACAGTGGAGGGGCCAAAGAGAGGACGATGTTGCAGACGGGGAATGGATGAAGGGGACAATGAAGGGGCCAAAGAGCGGACGATGTAGCACACGAGGAGACAATGAAAGGCACACTGAAGGGCCAAAGAGGGGACGATGTTGCAGACAAAGAGGGGAAGAGCAACACACTGGAGGGGCCAAAGAGGGGACGATGTTGCAGACGAGGAATGGATGAAAGGCACACTGAAGGGACAAAAGAGGGGACGATGTAGCTGACGAGGAATGGATGAAGGGCACACTAAAGGTGCAAAAGATGGGATGATGTAGCAGACGAGGAGAGGTTGAAGTGGACACTTAAGGGGCCAAAGAGGGGACGATGTAGCAGACGAGGAATGGATGAAACGCACACTGAAGGGACAAAAGAGAGGACGATGTAGCAGACGAGGAATGGATGAAGGGCACACTGAAGGGGCCAAAGAGGGGACGATGTAGCAGACGAGGAATGGATGAAGGGCACACTGAAGGTGCAAAAGAAGGGACGATGTAGCAGACGAGGAGAGGTTGAAGTGGACACTTAAAGTGCCAAAGAGGGGACGATGTAGCAAACGAGGAGACGATGAAGGGCACACTGAAGGGACAAAAGACGGGACGATGTAGCAGACGAGGAAGAGAAGACCGGCACAGGGGCGGGGCCAACGAGGGACGATGTTGCAGACGAGGAGACGATGAAGGGCACACTGAAGGGACCAAAGAGGGGACGATGTTGCAGACGAGGAAGAGAAGAAAGGCACAGTGGAGGGGCCAAAGAGAGGACGATGTTGTAGACGGGGAATGGATGAAGGGGACACTGAAGGGGCCAAAGAGCGGACGATGTAGCAGACGAGGAGAGGATGAAAGGCACACTGAAGGGTCAAAAGAGGGGACGATGTTGCAGACGAGGAGACAATAAAAGGCACACTGAAGGAGCCAAAGAGGGGACGATGTTGCAGACGAAGAGGGGAAGAGTAACACACTGGAGGGGCCAAAGAGGGGACGATGTTGCAGACGAGGAATGGATGAAAGGCACACTGAAGGGACAAAAGAGGGGACGATGTTGCAGACGAGGAATGGATGAAGGGCACACTGAAGGGGCCAAAGAGGGGACGATGTAGCAGACGAGGAATGGATGAAGGGCACAGTAAAGGTGCAAAAGAAGGGACGATGTAGCAGACGAGGAGAGGTTGAAGTGGACACTTAAGGGGCCAAAGAGGGGGCGATTGAGCAGACGAGGAGGGGATGAAAGACACACTGAAGGGACAAAAGAGAGGACGATGTAGCAGACGAGGAGGGATGAAGGGCACACTGTAAGGGCCAAAGAGTGGACGATGTAGCAAACGAGGAGACGATGAAGGGCACACTGAAGGGACCAAAGAGGGGACGATGTAGCAGACGAGGAGACAATGAAAGGCACACTGAAGGGGCCAAAGAGGGGACGATGTTGCAGACGAGGAAAGGATGAAAGGCACACTGAAGGGGCCAAAGAGGGGACGATGTTGCAGACGAGGAATGGATGAAAGGCACACTAAAGGGACCAAAGAGGGGACGATGTAGCAGTCAAGGAGGGGATGAAAGACACACTGAAGGGACAAAAGAGAGGACGATGTAGCTGACGAGGAATGGATGAAGGGCACACTAACGGGGCCAAAGAGTCAACGATGTAGCAGACGAGGAGACGATGAAGGGCACACTGAAGGGACCAAAGAGGGGACGATATAGAAGACGAGGAAGAGAAGAAAGGCACAGTGGAGGGGCCAAAGAGAGGACGATGTTGCAGACGGGGAATGGATGAAGGGGACACTGAAGGGCCAAAGAGCGGACGATGTAGCACACGAGGAGACAATGAAAGGCACACTGAAGGCCAAAGAGGGGACGATGTTGCAGACAAAGAGAGGAAGAGCAACACACTGGAGGGGCCAAAGAGGGGACGATGTTGCAGACGAGGAATGGATGAAAGGCACACTGAAGGGACAAAAGAGGGGACGATGTAGCTGACGAGGAATGGATGAAGGGCACACTAAAGGTGCAAAAGATGGGATGATGTAGCAGACGAGGAGAGGTTGAAGTGGACACTTAAGGGGCCAAAGAGGGGACGATGTAGCAGACGAGGAGGGGATGAAAGACACACTGAAGGGACAAAAGAGAGGACGATGTTGCAGACGAGGAGGGGATGAAGGGCACACTGAAGGGGCCAAAGAAGGGACGATGTAGCAGACGAGGAGAGGTTGAAGTGGACACATAAAGTGCCAAAGAGGGGACGATGTAGCAAACGAGGAGACGATGAAGGGCACACTGAAGGGACAAAAGAGGGGACGATGTAGAAGACGAGGAAGAGAAGAAAGGCACACTGGAGGGGCCAAAGAGGGGACGATGTTGCAGACGAGGAGACGATGAAGGGCACACTGAAGGGACCAAAGAGGGGACGATGTTGCAGACGAGGAAGAGAAGAAAGGCACAGTGGAGGGGCTAAAGAGAGGACGATGTTGTAGACGGGGAATGGATGAAGGGGACACTGAAGGGGCCAAAGAGCGGACGATGTAGCAGACGAGGAGAGGTTGAAAGGCACACTGAAGGGTCAAAAGAGGGGACGATGTTGCAGACGAGGAGACAATGAAAGGCACACTGAAGGAGCCAAAGAGGGGACGATGTTGCAGACGAAGAGGGGAAGAGTAACACACTGGAGGGGCCAAAGAGGGGACGATGTTGCAGACGAGGAATGGATGAAAGGCACACTGAAGGGACAAAAGAGAGGACGATGTAGCAGACGAGGAATGGATGAAGGGCACACTGAAGGGGCCAAAGAGGGGACGATGTATTAGACGAGGAATGGATGAAGGGCACACTGAAGGTGCAAAAGAAGGGACGATGTAGCACGACGAGGAGACAATGAAAGGCACACTGAAGGGGCCAAAGAGGGGACGATGTAGCAGACGAGGAGGGGATGAAAGACACACTGAAGGGACAAAAGAGAGGACGATGTAGCAGACGAGGAGGGGATGAAGGGCACACTGTAAGGGCCAAAGAGTGGACGATGTAGCAAACGAGGAGACGATGAAGGGCACACTGAAGCGACCAAAGAGCGGACGATGTAGCAGGCGAGGACAGGATGAAAGGCACACTGAAGGGACCAAAGAGCGGATGATGTTGCAGACGAGGAGAGGATGAAAGGCACACTGAAGGGACAAAAGAGGGGACGATGTAGCAGACGAGGAATGGATGAAGGGCACACTGAAGGGACCAAAGAGGGGACGATGTAGCAGTCAAGGAGGGGATGAAAGACACACTGAAGGGACAAAAGAGAGGACGATGTAGCTGACGAGGAATGGATGAAGGGCACACTAAAGGGGCCAAAGAGTCAACGATGTAGCAGACGAGGAGACGATGAAGGGCACACTGAAGGGACCAAAGAGGGGACGATATAGAAGACGAGGAAGAGAAGAAAGGCACAGTGGAGGGGCCAAAGAGAGGACGATGTTGCAGACGGGGAATGGATGAAGGGGACAATGAAGGGTCCAAAGAGCGGACGATGTAGCACACGAGGAGACAATGAAAGGCACACTGAAGGGCCAAAGAGGGGACGATGTTGCAGACAAAGAGGGGAAGAGCAACACACTGGAGGGGCCAAAGAGGGGACGATGTTGCAGACGAGGAATGGATGAAAGGCTCACTGAAGGGACAAAAGAGGGGACGATGTAGCTGACGAGGAATGGATGAAGGGCACACTAAAGGTGCAAAAGATGGGACGATGTAGCAGACGAGGAGAGGTTGAAGTGAACACTTAAGGGGCCAAAGAGGGGACGATGTAGCAGACGAGGAGGGGATGAAAGACACACTGAAGGGACAAAAGAGAGGACGATGTAGCAGACGAGGAGGGGATGAAGGGCACACTGAAAGGGCCAAAGAGTGGACGTTGTAGCAAACGAGGAGACGATGAAGGGCACACTGAAGGGACCAAAGAGGGGACGATGTAGCAGACGAGGAGGGGAAGAAAAGCACACTGAAGGGGCCAAAGCGGGGACGATGTAGCAGACGAGGAGGGGAAGAAAAGCACACTGAAGGGACAAAAGAGAGGACGATGTAGTTGACGAGGAATGGATGAAGGGCACACTGAAGGGGCCAAAGAGTGGACGATGTAGCAGACGAGGAATGGATGAATGGAACACTGAAGGTGCAAAAGAAGGGACGATGTAGCAGACGAGGAGGGGAAGAAAAGCACACTGAAAGTGCCAAAGAGTCGACGATGTAGCAAACGAGGAGACGATGAAGGGCACACTGAAGGCTCCAAAGAGGGGACGATGTAGAAGACGAGAAAGGGAAGAAAGGCACACTGAAGGGGTAAAAGAGAGGACGATGTAGCTGACGAGGAGAGGTTGAAGTGGACACTTAAGGGGCCAAAGGGGGGACGATTGAGCAGACGAGGAGTGGATGAAAGACACACTGAAGGGACAAAAGAGAGGACGATGTAGCAGACGAGGAGGGGATGAAGGGCACACTGTAAGGGCCAAAGAGTGGACGATGTAGCAAACGAGGAGACGATGAAGGGCACACTGAAGGGACAAAAGAGAGGACGATGTAGCTGACGAGGAATGGATGAAGGGCACACTAAAGGGGCCAAAGAGTCAACGATGTAGCAGACGAGGAGACGATGAAGGGCACACTGAAGGGACCAAAGAGGGGACGATGTAGAAGACGAGGAAGAGAAGAAAGGCACAGTGGAGGGGCCAAAGAGAGGACGATGTTGCAGACGAGGAATGGATGAATGGCACACTGAAGGTGCAAAAGAAGGGACGATGTAGCAAACGAGGAGACAATGAAAGGCATCTTGAAGGGTCCTAAGAGGGGACGATGTAGCAGACGAGGAGGGGAAGAAAAGCACACTGAAAGTGCCAAAGAGTGGACGATGTAGCAAACGAGGAGACGATGAAGGGCACACTGAAGGGACCAAAGAGGGGACGATTTAGAAGACGAGAAACGGAAGAAAGGCACACAGAAGGGGCAAAGAGGGGACGATGTAGCAGACGAGGAATGGATGAATGGCACACTGAAGGGGCAAAAGAGAGGACGATGTAGCTGACGAGGAGTGGATGAAGGGCACACCGAAGGTGCAAAAGAGGGGACGATGTAGCAGACGAGGAGAGGTTGAAGTGGACACTTAAAGTGCCAAAGAGGGGACGATGTAGCACACGAGGAGACAATGAAAGGCACACTGAAGGGGCCAAAGAGGGGACGATGTAGCAAACGAGGAGGGGAAGAAAAGCCCACTGAAGGGGCCAAAGAGTCAACGATGTAGCAGACGAGGAGACGATGAAGGGCACACTGAAGGGACCAAAGAGGGGACGATATAGAAGACGAGGAAGAGAAGAAAGGCACAGTGGAGAGGCCAAAGAGAGGACGATGTTGCAGACGGGGAATGGATGAAGGGGACAATGAAGGGGCAAAAGAGCGGACGATGTAGCACACGAGGAGACAATGAAAGGCACACTGAAGGGCCAAAGAGGGGACGATGTTGCAGACGAGGAATGGATGAAAGGCACACTGAAGGGACAAAAGAGGGGACGATGTAGCTGACGAGGAATGGATGAAGGGCACACTAAAGGTGCAAAAGATGGGACGATGTAGCAGACCAGGAGAGGTTGAAGTGGACACTGAAGGGGCCAAAGAGGGGACGATGTAGCAGACGAGGAGGGGATGGAAGACACACTGAAGGGACAAAAGAGAGGACGATGTAGCAGACGAGGAGGGGATGAAGGGCACACTGAAAGGGCCAAAGAGTGGACGTTGTAGCAAACGAGGAGACGATGAAGGGCACACTGAAGGGACCAAAGAGGGGACGATGTAGCAGACGAGGAGGGGAAGAAAAGCACACTGAAGGGGCCAAAGAGGGGACGATGTAGAAGACGAGAATGGTAAGAAAAACACACTGAAGGGACAAAGAGAGGACGATGTAGTTGACGAGGAATGGATGAAGGGCACACTGAAGGGCCAAAGAGTGGACGATGTAGCAGACGAGGAATGGATGAATGGAACACTGAAGGTGCAAAAGAGGGGACGATGTAGAAGACGAGAAAGGAAGAAATGCACACTGAAGGGTAAAAGAGAGGACGATGTAGCTGACGAGGAATGGATGAAGGGCACACTGATGGGGCCAAAGAGTGGACGATGTAGCAGACGAGGAATGGATGAAGGGCACACTGAAGGTGCAAAAGAGGGACGATGTTGCAGACGATGAGGGAAGAAAAGCACACTGAAAGAGCCAAAGAGGGACGATGTTGCAGACGAGGAATGGATGAAGGGGACACTGAAGGGCCAAAGCGGGACGATGTAGCAGACGAGGAGGGGAAGAAAAGCACACTGAAGGGGCCAAAGAGGGGACGATGTAGCAGTCGAGGAGGGGATGAAAGACACACTGAAGGGACAAAAGAGAGGACGATGTAGCTGACGAGGAATGTATGAAGGGCACACTGAAGGGGCCAATGAGGGGACGATGTAGAAGACGAGGAATGGATGAAGGGCACACTGAAGGTGTAAAAGAGGGGACGATGTAGCAGACGATGAGGGGAAGAAAAGCACACTGAAAGGGCCAAAGAGTGGACGATGTTGCAGACGGGGAATGGATGAAGGGGACAATGAAGGGGCAAAAGAGCGGACGATGTAGCACACGAGGAGACAATGAAAGGCACACTGAAGGGCCAAAGAGGGGACGATGTTGCAGACGAGGAATGGATGAAAGGCACACTGAAGGGACAAAAGAGGGGACGATGTAGCTGACGAGGAATGGATGAAGGGCACACTAAAGGTGCAAAAGATGGGACGATGTAGCAGACCAGGAGAGGTTGAAGTGGACACTGAAGGGGCCAAAGAGGGGACGATGTAGCAGACGAGGAGGGGATGGAAGACACACTGAAGGGACAAAAGAGAGGACGATGTAGCAGACGAGGAGGGGATGAAGGGCACACTGAAAGGGCCAAAGAGTGGACGTTGTAGCAAACGAGGAGACGATGAAGGGCACACTGAAGGGACCAAAGAGGGGACGATGTAGCAGACGAGGAGGGGAAGAAAAGCACACTGAAGGGGCCAAAGCGGGGACGATGTAGCAGACGAGGAGGGGAAGAAAAGCACACTGAAGGGACAAAGAGAGGACGATGTAGTTGACGAGGAATGGATGAAGGGCACACTGAAGGGGCCAAAGAGTGGACGATGTAGCAGACGAGGAATGGATGAATGGAACACTGAAGGTGCAAAAGAGGGGACGATGTAGAAGACGAGAAAGGGAAGAAATGCACACTGAAGGGGTAAAAGAGAGGACGATGTAGCTGACGAGGAATGGATGAAGGGCACACTGAAGGGGCCAAAGAGTGGACGATGTAGCAGACGAGGAATGGATGAAGGGCACACTGAAGGTGCAAAAGAGGGGACGATGTTGCAGACGATGAGGGGAAGAAAAGCACACTGAAAGAGCCAAAGAGGGGACGATGTTGCAGACGAGGAATGGATGAAGGGGACACTGAAGGGGCCAAAGCGGGGACGATGTAGCAGACGAGGAGGGGAAGAAAAGCACACTGAAGGGGCCAAAGAGGGGACGATGTAGCAGTCGAGGAGGGGATGAAAGACACACTGAAGGGACAAAAGAGAGGACGATGTAGCTGACGAGGAATGTATGAAGGGCACACTGAAGGGGCCAATGAGGGGACGATGTAGAAGACGAGGAATGGATGAAGGGCACACTGAAGGTGTAAAAGAGGGGACGATGTAGCAGACGATGAGGGAAAGAAAAGCACACTGAAAGGGCCAAAGAGTGGACGATGTAGCAAACGAGGAGACGATGAAGGGCACACTGAAGGGACCAAAGAGGGGACGAAGTAGAAGACGAGGAAGGGAAGAAAGGCACACTGGAGGGGCCAAAGAGGGGACGATGTTGCAGACGAGGAATGGATGAATGGAACACTGAAGGTGCAAAAGAGGGGACGATGTAGAAGACGAGAAAGGGAAGAAATGCACACTGAAGGGACCAAAGAGGGGACGATGTTGCAGACGAGGAATGGATGAAGGGGACACTGAAGGTACCAAAGAGGGGACGATGTAGCAGACGAAGAGGGGATGAAAGGCACACTGAAGGGACCAAAGAGGGGACGATGTAGCAGACGAAGAGGGGAAGAGCAACACACTGAAGCGACCAAAGAGGGGACGATGTAGCAGTCGAGGAGGGGATGAAAGACACACTGAAGGGGCCAATGAGGGGACGATGTAGCAGACGAGGAATGGATGAAGGGCACACTGAAGGGCCAAAGAGGGGACGATGTAGCAGACGAGGAATGGATGAATGGCACACTGGAAGGGTCCAAAGAGGGGACGATGTAGCAGACGAGGAGGGGAAGAAAAGCACACTGAAAGTGCCAAAGAGTGGACGATGTAGAAGACGAGAAAGGTAAGAAAGGCACACTGAAGGGGAAAAGAGGGGACGATGTAGCAGACGAGGAATGGATGAATGGCACACTGAAGGGGCAAAGAGAGGACGATGTAGCTGACGAGGAATGGATGAAGGGCACACTGAAGGGACAAAAGAGAGGACGATGTAGCTGACGAGGAATGGATGAAGGGCACACTGAAGGGCCAAAGAGGGGACGATGTAGCAGACGATGAGGGGAAGAAAAGCACACTGAAAGGGCCAAAGAGGGGACGATGTAGCAGACGAGGAGACGATGAAGTGTACACTGAAGGGACCAAAGAGGGGACGAAGTAGAAGACGAGGAAGGGAAGACAGGCACACTGGAGGGGCCAAAGAGGGGACGATGTTGCAGACGAGGAATGGATGAAGGGGACACTAAAGGGTCAAAAGAGGGGACGATGTAGCAGACGAAGAGGGGATGAAAGGCACACTGAAGGGACAAAAGAGAGGACGATGTAGCTAACGAGGAATGGATGAAGGGCACACTGAAGGGACAAAAGAGTGGACGATGTAGCAGACGAGGAGTGGAAGAAAAGCACACTGAAGGGTCCAAAGAGGGGACGATGTAGCAAACGAGGAGACGATGAAGGGCACACTGAAGGGACCAAAGAGGGGACGATGTAGCAGACGAAGAGGGGAAGAGCAACACACTGGAGGGGCGAAAGAGGGGACGATGTAGCAAACGAGGAGACGATGAAAGGCACACTGAAGGGACAAAAGAGAGGACGATGTAGCAGACGAGGAATGGATGAAGGGGATACTAAAGAAGCCAAACAGGGGACAATGTAGCAGACAAGGAGGGGAAGAGCAACACACTGGAGGGGCCAAAGAGGGGACGATGTAGCAGACGAGGAGAGGATGAAAGGCACACTGAAGGCCCAAAGAGGGTACGAGGTAGCAGACGATAAGGGGAAGAAAAGCACACTGAAAGGGCCAAAGAGCGGACGATATTGCAGACGAGGAAGGGATGAATGGCACACTGAAGGTGCAAAAGAGGGACGAAGTAGAAGACGAGGAATGGATGAATGGCACACTGAAGGTGCAAAAGAGGGGACGATGTAGCAAACGAAGAGAGGAAGAAATGCACACTGAAAGGGCCAAAGAGTGGACGGTGTAGCAGACGAGGAATGTATGAAGGGCACACTGAAGGGAACAAGGAGGGGACGATGTTGCAGACGAGGAATGGATGAAGGGCACACTGAAGGGTCAAAGAGGGGACGATGTAGCAAACGAAGAGAGGAAGAAAAGCACACTGAAAGGGCCAAAGAGTGGACGATGTAGCAGACGAGGAGAGGATGAAGGGCACACTGAAGGGACCAAGGAGGGGACGATGTTGCAGACGAGGAATGGATGAAGGGGACACTGAAGGTGCCAAAAGAGTGGACGATGTTGCAGACGAGGAGGGGATAAAAGGCACACTGAAGCGACCAAAGAGTGGACGATGTTGCAGACGAGGAATGGATTAAGGGCACACTGAAGGAGCCAAAGAGGGGACGTTGTAGCAGACGAAGAGAGGAAGAAAGGCACACTGGAGGGGCCAAAGAGGGGACGATGTTGCAGACGAGGAATGGATGAAGGGGACACTGAAGGGTCAAAAGAGTGGACGATGTTGCAGACGAGGAGGGGATGAACGGCACACTAGAGGGGCCAAAGAGGGGACGATGTTGCAGACGAGGAGGGGATGAAAGGCACACTGAAGCGACCAAAGAGTGGACGATGTAGCGGACGAGGAGACAATGAAAGGCACACTGAAGCGACCAAAGAGTGGACGATGTTCCAGACGAGGAGGGGACGAGCAACACACTGGAGGGGCAAATAGGGGACTATGTTGCTGACGAGGAATGGATGAAGGGCACACTGAAGGGCCAAAGAGGGGACGATGTAGCAGACGATGAGGGGAAGAAAAGCACACTGAAAGGGCCAAAGAGGGGACGATGTAGCAGACGAGGAGACGATGAAGTGTACACTGAAGGGACCAAAGAGGGGACGAAGTAGAAGACGAGGAAGGGAAGACAGGCACACTGGAGGGGCCAAAGAGGGGACGATGTTGCAGACGAGGAATGGATGAAGGGGACACTAAAGGGTCAAAAGAGGGGACGATGTAGCAGACGAAGAGGGGATGAAAGGCACACTGAAGGGACAAAAGAGAGGACGATGTAGCTAACGAGGAATGGATGAAGGGCACACTGAAGGGACAAAAGAGTGGACGATGTAGCAAACGAGGAGGGGAAGAAAAGCACACTGAAAGGGCCAAAGAGTGGACGATGTAGCAAACGAGGAGACGATGAAGGGCACACTGAAGGGACCAAAGAGGGGACGATGTAGCAGACGAAGAGGGGAAGAGCAACACACTGGAGGGGCGAAAGAGGGGACGATGTAGCAAACGAGGAGACGATGAAAGGCACACTGAAGGGACAAAAGAGAGGACGATGTAGCAGACGAGGACTGGAGGAAGGGGATACTAAAGAAGCCAAACAGGGGACAATGTAGCAGACAAGGAGGGAAGAGCAACACACTGGAGGGGCCAAAGAGGGACGATGTAGCAGACGAGGAGAGTATGAAAGGCACACTGAAGGCCCAAAGAGGGTACGAGGTAGCAGACGATAAGGGGAAGAAAAGCACACTGAAAGGGCCAAAGAGCGGACGATATTGCAGACGAGGAAGGGATGAATGGCACACTGAAGGTGCAAAAGAGGGGACGAAGTAGAAGACGAGGAATGGATGAATGGCACACTGAAGGTGCAAAAGAGGGGACGATGTAGCAAACGAAGAGAGGAAGAAATGCACACTGAAAGGGCCAAAGAGTGGACGGTGTAGCAGACGAGGAATGTATGAAGGGCACACTGAAGGGAACAAGGAGGGGACGATGTTGCAGACGAGGAATGGATGAAGGGCACACTGAAGGGTCAAAGAGGGGACGATGTAGCAAACGAAGAGAGGAAGAAAAGCACACTGAAAGGCCAAAGAGTGGACGATGTAGCAGACGAGGAGAGGATGAAGGGCACACTGAAGGGACCAAGGAGGGGACGATGTTGCAGACGAGGAATGGATGAAGGGGACACTGAAGGTGCCAAAAGAGTGGACGATGTTGCAGACGAGGAGGGGATAAAAGGCACACTGAAGCGACCAAAGAGTGGACGATGTTGCAGACGAGGAATGGATTAAGGGCACACTGAAGGAGCCAAAGAGGGGACGTTGTAGCAGACGAAGAGAGGAAGAAAGGCACACTGGAGGGGCCAAAGAGGGGACGATGTTGCAGACGAGGAATGGATGAAGGGCACACTGAAGGTGCCAAAAGAGTGGACGATGTTGCAGACGAGGAGGGGATGAAAGGCACACTGAAGCGACCAAAGAGTGGACGATGTTGCAGACGAGGAATGGATTAAGGGCACACTGAAGGGGCCAAAGAGGGGACGTTGTAGCGGACGAGGAGACAATGAAAGGCACACTGAAGCGACCAAAGAGTGGACGATGTTCCAGACGAGGAGGGGACGAGCAACACACTGGAGGGGCAAATAGGGGACGATGTAGCAGACGAGGACAGGATGAAAGGCACACTGAAGGGACCAAAGAGCGGATGATGTTGCAGACGAGGAGACAATGAAAGGCACACTGAAGGGACCAAAGAGGAGACGATTTAGCAGACGAGGAGGGAAGAAAAGCACACTGAAAGGGCCAAAGAGTGGACGATGTAGCAGACGAGGAGGGGATGAAGGGCGCACTGAAGGGGCCAAAGAGGGGACGATGTAGCAGACGAGGAGGGGATGAAGGGCGCACTGAAGGGGCCAAAGAGGGAACGATGTTGCAGACGAGGACAGAATGAAAGGCACACTGAAGCGACCAAAGAGCGGACGATATTGCAGACTAGGAATGGATGAAAGACACACTGAAGGGACAAAAGAGAGGACGATGTAGCAGACGAGGAGGGAATGAAAGGCACATCGAAGCGACCAAAGAGCGGACGATATTGCAGACTAGGAATGGAAGAAAGACACACTGAAGGGACCAAAGAGCGGACGTTGTAGCAGACGAGGAGACAATGAAAGGCACACTGAAGGGACCAAAGAGGAGACGAGTTAGCAGACGAGGAGGGATGAAGGGCACACTGAAGGGGCCAAAGAAGGGACGATGTTGCAAACGAGGAGGGGAAGAGCAACACACTGAAGGGGCCAAAGAGGGGACTATGTTGCTGACGAGGAATGGATGAAAGGCACACTGAAGGGACCAAAGAGCGGACGTTGTAGCAGACGAGGAGACAATGAAAGGCACACTGAAGGGACCAAAGAGGAGACGATTTAGCAGACGAGGAGGGGAAGAAAAGCACACTGAAGCGACCAAAGAGTGGACGATGTTGCAGACGAGGAATGGATTAAGGGCACACTGAAGGGGCCAAAGAGGGGACGTTGTAGCAGACGAGGAGGGGATGAATTGCACACTGAAGGGGCCAAAGAGGGGACGATGTAGCAGACGAGGAGGGGATAAAAGGCACACTGAAGCGACCAAAGAGTGGACGATGTTGCAGACGAGGAGGGGATGAAGGGCGCACTGAAGGGGCCAAAGAGGGGACGATGTTGCAGACTAGGAATGGATGAAAGACACACTGAAGGGACAAAAGAGAGGACGATGTAGAAGACGAGGAAGAGAAGAAAGGCACACTGGAGGGGCCAAAGAGGGGACGATGTAGCAGACGAGGAGACAATGAAAGGCACACTGAAGCGACCAAAGAGTGGACGATGTTGCAGACGAGGAGAGGATGAAGGGCACACTGAAGGGGCCAAAGAGGGGACGTTGTAGCGGACGAGGAGACAATGAAAGGCACACTGAAGCGACCAAAGAGTGGACGATGTTCCAGACGAGGAGGGGACGAGCAACACACTGGAGGGGCAAATAGGGGACGATGTAGCAGACGAGGACAGGATGAAAGGCACACTGAAGCGACCAAAGAGCGGACGATGTTTCAGACGAGGAGACAATGAAAGGCACACTGAAGGGACCAAAGAGGAGACGATTTAGCAGACGAGGAGGGGAAGAAAAGCACACTGAAAGGGCCAAAGAGTGGACGATGTAGCAGACGAGGAGGGATGAAGGGCGCACTGAAGGGGCCAAAGAGGGGACGATGTAGCAGACGAGGTGGGGATGAAGGCGCACTGAAGGGCCAATAAGGGAACGATGTTGCAGACGAGGAGAGAATGAAAGGCACACTGAAGCGACCAAAGAGCGGACGATATTGCAGACTAGGAATGGATGAAAGACACACTGAAGGGACAAAAGAGAGGACGATGTAGCAGACGAGGACAGAATGAAAGGCACATCGAAGCGACCAAAGAGCGGACGATATTGCAGACTAGGAATGGATGAAAGACACACTGAAGGGACCAAAGAGCGGACGTTGTAGCAGACGAGGAGACAATGAAAGGCACACTGAAGGGACCAAAGAGGAGACGATTTAGCAGACGAGGAGGGGATGAAGGGCACACTGAAGGGGCCAAAGAAGGGACGATGTTGCAAACGAGGAGGGGAAGAGCAACACACTGAAGGGGCCAAAGAGGGGACTATGTTGCTGACGAGGAATGGATGAAAGGCACACTGAAGGGACCAAAGAGGAGACGATTTAGCAGACGAGGAGGGAAGAAAAGCACACTGAAGCGACCAAAGAGTGGACGATGTTGCAGACGAGGAATGGATTAAGGGCACACTGAAGGGGCCAAAGAGGGGACGTTGTAGCAGACGAGGAGGGGATGAATTGCACACTGAAGGGGCCAAAGAGGGGACGATGTAGCAGACGAGGAGACAATGAAAGGCACACTGAAGCGACCAAAGAGTGGACGATGTTGCAGACGAGGAATGGATTAAGGGCACACTGAAGGGGCCAAAGAGGGGACGTTGTAGCAGACGAGGAGGGGAAGAAAAGCACACTGAAGCGACCAAAGAGCGGACGATGTTGCAGACGAGGAGGGGACGAGCAACACACTGGAGGGGCCAAAGAGGGGACGATGTAGCAGACGAGGAATGGATGAAAGGTTCACTGAAGGTGCAAAAGAAGGGACGATGTAGCAGACGAGGAGACAATGAAAGGCACACTGAAGGGGCCAAAGAAGGGACGATGTTGCAAACGAGGAGGGGAAGAGCAACACACTGGAGGGGCCAAAGAGGGGACTATGTTGCTGACGAGGAATGGATGAAAGGCACACTGAAGGGACCAAAGAGGGGACGTTGTAGCAGACGAGGAGGGGATGAAGGGCACACTGAAGGGGCCAAAGAGGGGACGATGTAGCAGACGAGGAGGGGATGAAAGGCACACTGAAGGGACCAAAGAGGGGACGATGTAGCCGACGAGGAGGGGATGAAGGGCGTACTGAAGGGGCCAAAGAGGGGACGATGTAGCAGACGAGGAGAGGATGAAAGGCACACTGAATGGGCCAAAGAGGGGACGATGTAGCAGACGAGGAGGGGATGAAGGGCACACTGAAGGGGCCAAAGAAGGGACGATGTTGCAAACGAGGAGGGGAAGAGCAACACACTGGAGGGGCCAAAGAGGGGACTATGTTGCTGACGAGGAATGGATTAAGGGCACACTGAAGGGACCAAAGAGGGGACGTTGTAGCAGACGAGGAGGGGATGAAAGGCACACTGAATGGGCCAAAGAGGGGACGATGTAGCAGACGAGGAGGGGATGAAGGGCACACTGAAGGGGCCAAAGAGGGGACGATGTAGCAGACGAGGAGGGGATGAAAGGCACACTGAATGGGCCAAAGAGGGGACGATGTAGCAGACGAGGAGGGGATGAAGGGCGCACTGAAGGGGCCAAAGAGGGGACGATGTAGCAGACGAGGAGACAATGAAAGGCACACTGAAGGGGCCAAAGAGGGGACGATGTAGCAGACGAGGAGGGGATGAAAGGCACACTGAATGGGCCAAAGAGGGGACGATGTTGCACCCGAGGAGGGGATGAAGGGCGCACTGAAGGGGCCAAAGAGGGGATGATGTAGCAGACTAGGAGACGATGAAGGGCAAACTGGAGAGGCCAAAGAGGGGACGATGTTGCAGACGAGGACAGGATGAAAGGCACACTGAAGCGACCAAAGAGCGGACGATGTTGCAGACGAGGAATGGATTAAGGGCACACCGAAGGGACCAAAGAGCGGACGTTGTAGCAGACGAGGAGGGGATGAAAGGCACACTGAAAGGACCAAAGAGCGGACGATTTAGCAGACGAGGAGGGGATGAAGGGCGCACTGAAGGGGCCAAAGAGGGGACGATGTAGCAGACGAGGAGGGGATGAAGGGCGCACTGAAGGGGCCAAAGAGGGGACGATGTTGCAGACTAGGAATGGATGAAAGACACACTGAAGGGACAAAAGAGAGGACGATGTAGAAGACGAGGAAGAGAAGAAAGGCACACTGGAGGGGCCAAAGAGGGGACGATGTAGCAGACGAGGAGACAATGAAAGGCACACTGAAGCGACCAAAGAGTGGACGATGTTGCAGACGAGGAGAGGATGAAGGGCACACTGAAGGGGCCAAAGAGGGGACGTTGTAGCAGACGAGGAGGGGATGAATTGCACACTGAAGGGGCCGAAGAGGGGACGATGTTGAAGACGAGGATGGGACGAGCAACACTGGAGGGGCCAAAGAGGTTACGATGTAGCAGACGAGGAATGGATGAAAGGCACACTGAAGCGACCAAAGAGCGGACGATGTTTCAGACGAGGAGACAATGAAAGGCACACTGAAGGGACCAAAGAGGAGACGATTTAGCAGACGAGGAGGGGAAGAAAAGCACACTGAAAGGGCCAAAGAGTGGACGATGTAGCAGACGAGGAGGGGATGAAGGGCGCACTGAAGGGGCCAAAGAGGGGACGATGTAGCAGACGAGGAGGGGATGAAGGGCGCACTGAAGGGGCCAATAAGGGAACGATGTTGCAGACGAGGACAGAATGAAAGGCACACTGAAGCGACCAAAGAGCGGACGATATTGCAGACTAGGAATGGATGAAAGACACACTGAAGGGACAAAAGAGAGGACGATGTAGCAGACGAGGACAGAATGAAAGGCACATCGAAGCGACCAAAGAGCGGACGATATTGCAGACTAGGAATGGATGAAAGACACACTGAAGGGACCAAAGAGCGGACGTTGTAGCAGACGAGGAGACAATGAAAGGCACACTGAAGGGACCAAAGAGGGGACGATGTAGCAAACGAGGAGGGATGAAGGGCACACTGAAGGGGCCAAAGAAGGGACGATGTTGCAAACGAGGAGGGGAAGAGCAACACACTGAAGGGGCCAAAGAGGGTACGATGTTGCTGACTAGGAATGGATGAAAGTCACACTGAAGGGACAAAAGAGGAGACGATTTAGCAGACGAGGAGGGAAGAAAAGCACACTGAAGCGACCAAAGAGTGGACGATGTTGCAGACGAGGAATGGATTAAGGGCACACTGAAGGGGCCAAAGAGGGGACGTTGTAGCAGACGAGGAGGGGATGAATTGCACACTGAAGGGGCCAAAGAGGGGACGATGTAGCAGACGAGGAGACAATGAAAGGCACACTGAAGCGACCAAAGAGTGGACGATGTTGCAGACGAGGAATGGATTAAGGGCACACTGAAGGGGCCAAAGAGGGGACGTTGTAGCAGACGAGGAGGGGAAGAAAAGCACACTGAAGCGACCAAAGAGCGGACGATGTTGCAGACGAGGAGGGGACGAGCAACACACTGGAGGGGCCAAAGAGGGGACGATGTAGCAGACGAGGACTGGATGAAAGGTTCACTGAAGGTGCAAAAGAGGGGACGATGTAGCAGACGAGGAGACAATGAAAGGCACACTGAAGGGGCCAAAGAAGGGACGATGTTGCAAACGAGGAGGGGAAGTGCAACACACTGGAGGGGCCAAAGAGGGGACTATGTTGCTGACGAGGAATGGATGAAAGGCACACTGAAGGGACCAAAGAGGGGACGTTGTAGCAGACGAGGAGGGGATGAAGGGCACACTGAAGGGGCCAAAGAGGGGACGATGTAGCAGACGAGGAGGGGATGAAAGGCACACTGAAGGGACCAAAGAGGGGACGATGTAGCAGACGAGGAGGGGATGAAGGGCACACTGAAGGGGCCAAAGAGGGGACGATGTAGCAGACGAGGAGAGGATGAAAGGCACACTGAATGGGCCAAAGAGGGGACGATGTAGCAGACGAGGAGGGGATGAAGGGCACACTGAAGGGGCCAAAGAAGGGACGATGTTGCAAACGAGGAGGGGAAGAGCAACACACTGGAGGGGCCAAAGAGGGGACTATGTTGCTGACGAGGAATGGATTAAGGGCACACTGAAGGGACCAAAGAGGGGACGTTGTAGCAGACGAGGAGGGGATGAAAGGCACACTGAATGGGCCAAAGAGGGGACGATGTAGCAGACGAGGAGGGGATGAAGGGCACACTGAAGGGGCCAAAGAGGGGACGATGTAGCAGACGAGGAGGGGATGAAAGGCACACTGAAGGGGCCAAAGAGGGGACGATGTAGCAGACGAGGAGGGGATGAAGGGCACACTGAAGGGGCCAAAGAGGGGACGATGTTGCAGACGAGGAGACAATGAAAGGCACACTGAAGGGGACAAAGAGAGGACGATGTAGCAGACGAGGAGGGGATGAAAGGCACACTGAAGGGTCAAAAGAGGGGACGATGTTGCAGACGAGGAATGGATGAAGGGCACACTGAAGGGACCAAAGAGCGGACGTTGTAGCAGACGAGGAGACGATGAAGGGCAAACTGGAGAGGCCAAAGAGGGGACGATGTTGCAGACGAGGACAGGATGAAAGGCACACTGAAGCGACCAAAGAGCGGACGATGTTGCAGACGAGGAATGGATTAAGGGCACACCGAAGGGACCAAAGAGCGGACGTTGTAGCAGACGAGGAGGGATGAAAGGCACACTGAATGGTCCAAAGAGCGGACGATTTAGCAGACGAGGAGGGGATGAAGGGCGCACTGAAGGGGCCAAAGAGGGGACGATGTAGCAGACGAGGAGGGGATGAAGGGCGCACTGAAGGGGCCAAAGAGGGGACGATGTTGCAGACTAGGAATGGATGAAAGACACACTGAAGGGACAAAAGAGAGGACGATGTAGAAGACGAGGAAGAGAAGAAAGGCACACTGGAGGGGCCAAAGAGGGGACGATGTAGCAGACGAGGAGACAATGAAAGGCACACTGAAGCGACCAAAGAGTGGACGATGTTGCAGACGAGGAGAGGATGAAGGGCACACTGAAGGGGCCAAAGAGGGGACGTTGTAGCAGACGAGGAGGGGATGAATTGCACACTGAAGGGGCCGAAGAGGGGACGATGTTGAAGACGAGGATGGGACGAGCAACACTGGAGGGGCCAAAGAGGTTACGATGTAGCAGACGAGGAATGGATGAAGGGCACACTGAAGGTGCAAAAGAAGGGACGATGTAGCAGACGAGGAGACAATGAAAGGCACACTGAAGGGGCCAAAGAAGGGACGATGTTGCAAACGAGGAGGGGAAGAGCAACACACTGGAGGGGCCAAAGAGGGGACTATGTTGCTGACGAGGAATGGATGAAAGGCACACTGAAAGAACCAAAGAGCGGACGTTGTAGCAGACGAGGAGGGGAAGAAAAGCACACTGAAAGGGCCAAAGAGTGGACGATTTAGCAGACGAGGAGGGGAAGAAAGGCACACTGAAAGGGCCAAAGAGGGGACGATGTTGCAAACGAGGAGAGGATGAAGGGCACACTGAATGGGCCAAAGAGTGGACGATGTAGCAGACGAGGAGGGGATGAAGGGCGCACTGAAGGGGGCAAAGAGGGGACGATGTAGCAGACGAGGAGGGGATGAAGGGCGCACTGAAGGGGCCAAAGAGGGGACGATGTTGCAGACGAGGAAAGAATGAAAGGCACACTGAAGCGACCAAAGAGCGGACGATATTGCAGACTAGGAATGGATGAAAGACACACTGAAGGGACAAAAGAGAGGACGATGTAGCAGACGAGGAGACGATGAAGGGCACACTGAAGGGACCAAGGAGGGGACGATGTAGAAGATGAGGAAGAGAAGAAAGGCACACTGAAGGGTCAAAAGAGTGGACGATGTTGCAAACGAGCAGGGGATGAAAGGCACACTGAAGCGACCAAAGAGTGGACGATGTTGCAGACGAGGAATGGATTAAGGGCACACTGAAGGGGCCAAAGAGGGGACGTTGTAGCAGACGAGGAGGGGATGAATTGCACACTGAAGGGGCCAAAGAGGGGACGATGTAGCAGACGAGGAGGGGATGAAGGAGACACTGAAGGGACCAAAGAGGGGACGATGTAGCAGACGAGGAATGGATGAAGGGCACACTGAAGGGGCCAAAGAGGGGACGATGTAGCAGACTAGGAGACGATGAAGGGCAAGTTGAAGGGACCAAGGAGGGGACAATGTAGAAGAGGAGGAGGAGAAGAAAGGCACACTGGAGGAGCCAAAGAGGGGACGATGTTGCAGACGAGGAATGTATGAAGGGGACACTGAAGGGTCAATAGAGTGGACGATGCTTCAGACGAGGAGGGGAAGAGCAACACACTGGAGAGGCCAAAGAGGGGACGATGTTGCAGACGAGGACAGGATGAAAGGCACACTGAAGCGACCAAAGAGCGGACGATGTTGCAGACGAGGAATGGATTAAGGGCACACTGAATGGGCCAAAGAGAGGACGATGTAGCAGACGAGAAGGGGATGAAGGGCGCACTGAAGGGGCCAAAGAGGGGACGATGTAGCAGACGAGGAGACAATGAAAGGCACACTGAATGGGCAAAGAGGGGACGATGTTGCAGACGAGGAGGGGATGAAGGGCGCACTGAAGCGACCAAAGAGGGGATGATGTAGCAGACTAGGAGACGATGAAGGGCAAACTGAAGGGACCAAGGAGGGGACCATGTAGAATACGAGGAAGAGAAGAAAGGCACGCTGGAGGAGCCAAAGAGGGGACGATGTAGCAGACGAGGAATGGATGAAGGGGACACTGAAGGGTCAAAGGAGTGGACGATGCTTCAGACGAGGAAGGGAAGAGCAACACACTGGAGAGGCCAAAGAGGGGACGATGTTGCAGACGAGGACAGGATGAAAGGCACACTGAAGCGACCAAAGAGCGGACGATGTTGCAGACGAGGAATGGATTAAGGGCACACTGAAGGGACCAAAGAGGGGACGATGTTGCAAACGAGGAGGGGAAGAGCAACACACTGAAGGGACCAAAGAGCGGACGTTGTAGCAGACGAGGAGGGGATGAAAGGATCACTGAAAGGACCAAAGAGCGGACGTTGTAGCAGACGAGGAGGGGATGAAAGGCACACTGAAGGGGCCAAAGAGGGGACGATTTAGCAGACGAGGAGGGGAAGAAAAGCACACTGAAAGGGCCAAAGAGTGGACGATGTAGCAGACGAGGAGGGGATGAAGGGCGCACTGAAGGGGGCAAAGAGGGGACGATGTAGCAGACGAGGAGGGGATGAAGGGCGCACTGAAGGGGCCAAAGAGGGGACGATGTTGCAGACGAGGAAAGAATGAAAGGCACACTGAAGCGACCAAAGAGCGGACGATATTGCAGACTAGGAATGGATGAAAGACACACTGAAGGGACAAAAGAGAGGACGATGTAGCAGACGAGGAGACGATGAAGGGCACACTGAAGGGACCAAGGAGGGGACGATGTAGAAGATGAGGAAGAGAAGAAAGGCACACTGAAGGGTCAAAAGAGTGGACGATGTTGCAGACGAGCAGGGGATGAAAGGCACACTGAAGCGACCAAAGAGTGGACGATGTTGCAGACGAGGAATGGATTAAGGGCACACTGAAGGAGCCAAAGAGGGGACGTTGTAGCAGACGAGGAGGGGATGAATTTCACACTAAAGGGGCCAAAGAGGGGACGATGTAGCAGACGAGGAGGGGATGAAGGGCACACTGAAGGGACAAAAGAGGGGACGATGTAGCAGACGAGGAATGGATGAAGGGCACACTGAAGGGGCCAAAGAGGGGACGATGTAGCAGACGAGGAGACAATGAAAGGCACACTGAAGGGGCCAAAGAGGGGACGATGTTGCAGACGAGGAGGGGAAGAAAAGCACACTGGAGGGGCCAAAGAGGGGACGATGTTGCAGACGAGGAATGGATGAAAGGCACACTGAAGGGACCAAAGAGGGGACGAAGTAGCAGACGAGGAATGGTTGAAGGGCACACTGAGGGGGCCAAGGAGGTGACGATGTATCAGACGAGGAATGGATGAAGGGCACACTGAAGGTGCAAAAGAAGGGACGATGCAGCAGACGAGGAGAGGTTGAAGTGGACACTGAAGGGACCAAGGAGGGGACGATGTAGCAGACGAGAAGACAATGAAAGGCACACTGAAGGGGCCAAAGAGGGGACGATGTAGCAGACGAGGAGGGGAATAAAAGCACACTGAAGGGTCCAAAGAGGGGACGATGTTGCAGACGAGGAGGGGAAGAAAAGCACACTGAAGGGTCAAAAGAGGGGACGATATAGCAGACGAGGAGAGGATGAAAGGCACATTGAAGGGACCAAAGAGGGGACGATGTAGCAGACGAGGAGGGATGAAAGGTTCACTGAAGACAAAAAAGCAGACAATTATAAGATTCTTGTTCCTTCTCTCGTTGTATCTCTCTTCTACCCATAGAGTTTACAGTCTAACTCGACCACATTGGCACAACATCCGTTGTATTAGGAGGCAGTTTCGCGATCTTCATTGCTGCCCTAAAACTTCAGATAGTGCAACAATTGAAGCATCCCAAATCAAAATTTCTATAATATTTCTTTATTTATCTATTTAGCCATTTTATGATTCCCAATGAAGATACTTAAATGCAAAGGGAAGTTTATTGTGAGTAAAACAATGATTTGTGCAATGAAGAAGAATTCACATTCCAAAACATATGTTCCAAAAGTCTGAGCACTCTGTAGACTGTAAGCCATAAATATCTGTTAAAATCAACAGCTAAAATTAGTTTCAAGGTTTTTGCAGTCTGAACTGTAAATATGTAAAAACAGACGTTTCTTCATCTGTTATGAATGGATTTTAACTGTTAGGTCATCACTCATCACGTTGTGACGTCATCATTTTAACAGATATTTACGGATATTCTCTGTGAAATTTAACGGCTATTTTAGCTGTTTTTAACGGTGTACAGTTTACAATGCACCTTCAGAAATGATTAAGAAGACAAAAGAAGATGCTCAGACATTTCAAATAATTGGGGAAAGACATTAATGAGCAGTAAAAAGGATTAACTTTGTTCATACCTTGACAGCGTCACTTGAAACCATCGCTTCAACTTTCACGTAACTGATAATGACTTATCAATGTCCAGTAGAGTTCTTATATAAACTCTGCAAGACGATGACAGAGTTAGACAATGTCAATGACATTCAAACGAGGACTTACCAATACCGGAGAAGCCGAGAAGTGACTTGAAGTTTGTCTGAACGCTCCTTTTCAGATATTAGAGACGACTGGAGATGAAATCAGTAGTAAGGAGAAGAATCTGAAGTGAAAATAAACCGCACATAATTGAACAGTCAGCTCATATTACTTCTCCATGCTATTGTCTTCTGGAAAGGACTTCCACACAGAATTGCATTGTCTCAACACCTGAGCTTATTCTAAATCATACAAATTATTCATATTCAAAACACATACATCTGCTATAGCAAAAATTTCTGCATCTGGTATAATAAATATGAATTACCTTTGAGTCTACCTTCATTGGTACGAGTTTCCCCCGGCCATTGAAGGGTGTCAGTTTATTAGAAGTTTATTTGGCAGGCGAAAATATTTTCAATGCATTGTTTGAACCGTCTTTCCCCGTCTGCGGATTGCTGTAAAATCCATCTTTATACTCCCATCCGAATGACTCCATCTGATTCGAAGAATTCAGAATATTGAGATTATAATGTAAGTCCGTCAAGCGCGTGCAGTCTAGCTAATGATCCCTTGGTCTCACATCTTTTCATTTGATATTCAAAACAATAAAGAATTCGTGTGCCATGTCAGACCTGAGGTGGGGTCCAGTGACTCCTTGATCTACCTACCAAACTTCTGTTATTTCAATTGACATGAAATAACACATTCAGAATCATTGTCAAAATGATAACTTTACATCGGAATGAGCGGCTGATGTATTATCGATCAAAAAAGTGAATTGAAATATATGGCTCTTAAGTACACTGAACCACCCACAGTTCTAAGGGCCAAGCATGTGATTCAGCTTCAGTATTCTTGTATTAAATAAATTACTCGGCACTACTTCTATGTAGATATAATAAAATATATTGATGAAAGAAATAATTAACAGTTTTAGACATTTCTTAGTTGAAAGACAATTCTGGCCTACAGCATTTCACGCTTGCAAAAAACATCATGGTCAATATCAGCAATTGGCTTTTAACTTTCACCGGAAACAATGATGTTAGATTCAAAGCATGAAGTGAACTGGTGAAACAACTGGGAAAATTTTCATAATAATAATAATAATAATAATAAGCGTTTTATTCGTAGCAAAACAATACATGAAAATCTCCAATAGAAATCGAGGAGATTTATGAGAATATGACATGCGAAAGTACAGAAGTAAAGAATATACAAAGGAAAGTCAAACTCTATTGTTGCAAAGCACAGCACATAAAAACGAGAAGCTGTTTCGTCGACGCATAGTTCTTATGGCAGGTAGGATCAATCTAGAGCTGCGATTTGATTCAGGAGGGAGTAGATGATGGGGAATATGAGTTGGATCACGAAGTGCTTGACGAAACAATCTCAGAGCAAGATGTTCTCGACGTTTGGTGACGTTGAACATGTCGCATCGATCACAATGCCTGGTATTGAAACCGTGTATGGTACGGAAAGATCTCCTACAAAGCGTAACAAGTTTCTTTTTCAGAACACTACCAGGTTAAATATACACACTAGAATCATAGTCCATCAAGGAGCGTATAATACAGTTGTAAACTACTACAAGTTGATCATGATCAAGAATAGGTTTTAGAGTTCGCAGAACATGCAGACGCTTAGACACAGATGTAGCCATATACTTAAAATGATTGGACCAATCGAGCTTATCATTAAAGACAAGCCCCAGAATTTTAGAAAACGAACACTTTCAAAATCAGTAACATCATGTAAAATGACACTTGAAAAATTAATAGTCAAAACCTTTGTCTTACTCTGATTGATTATCATACGATGATCATTACACCAATTACAAAAATGGTTCACTTCTGATGAAATTAAGGACAAGTCATTGGGTTGATCTTTGAAAACAGGAACAATAAGAGTGGTTTCAGTTCAATATTATGATAGTAAAATCTTCCTTTCCTTGATGCGTAGTTGACATATCTGACAACGAGACAATTTCCCAATTCATCTTTTATTGCTTCATGTTTTAGTATCAATGAAATAATTCGACATCACACTGAAGTTCATAGACTACCCAATGTAGATTATTCTGCATGTGAATTGTGATTCACTATGAGTCTTATGTGACGGCCTCTTTTTCTGAACAGCCTTATAAGCATGCAATCCTGAGCTAATTGTTCGTCAACGCGACTCTTGTTTTCCCAAGATTTTAAACGTCAAATGACAATGAAAATGTGATGTCGATTTCTCATATGACACTTGATCGCCTTGGTGAGATCAAAGAACATTCACTCTCGAGGAAGCTCTCGCCGACGCAAGACTCTGATGTGCTTATCTGAAGTCTGTCAATCACTTACATGTTCCAAATTTAGAACTGCAAAAATATTTTTTTGCTCCTCCTCATATTCTACCCCTTAAGAGTGGTTTAGTTTTTATTTCAATGCTATGAACTTCGTGTAAGATGGTTGGAGTTTTCTGCATAATCCCTCGGACGACTGGCCGGCGTAGAAAATAACACTGTTGAAATCGCCGCCATAGGCATAATATCACCAATATGCCTTGAATTGTTATCTCTGACTGAATCAAACATCAAATTATGGAAACTTCATCAGTTTATCTTTAAGCGGCTTTTCACCTTCCAATCCGACATTCAGTCATTGGTGAACGCAGACACGACGATTCAACGTGTCATCATCTTCTCCAAAATTTGGCGAAGCCACGAATAGGGAAAATTTGCGCCTCTCTCTCTATCTGAATCTATGAATATATAAATAGATATTTTCTTACTTTGTTGCAGTGTATTTGCTTCTGCGTTTTTATCGGGAGAGGACGCACTGAGAGAGAGCACACGCTCCACAAATCACACAAACACAAAAATCTCTGTGATATGCTGTGAACACATCCCAGTCTCATTGTGTGATTGCTTGAAGATCCTTGCAGTTAACAGCTGACCGCTGGCGCTCGGAACGTATTTTGAGAGTAGTGACTTGAAACTGTAAAGTGTATGCAAAGTTGTAAACGCAAAGATGCTCTCAAAAAACAAAAAATTAAAACTATTTGAACTTTTTTTATGAACGTAAATAATTATTTTTGGGTATGCGGCGAAGGCCTCGCAGGCACGGAGACGACGCCACTGTTTATTAGTTCTGCATCTAATCAGCAGTCATCGAACATTTTCAGAATTATGTTGTTTTTAGCCTCAGTGTCGATAAAATTTCATCGAATTGGGCTGCTTCTTCACCTTCAGAAACTAAATACTAAAACATGCGGTTTTTGTGCTATCTGAGTTGAACTAAAGGCCGGTTCATAGTTCGTCCGTTTTCATCAATTGACGGATACTTCTATGCTGATACACTTTCATGGTCCGTTTTGTAAGTGTTTCGAACAAGAGTATGTTTCGACGCGTTCAGAGTATAAGATGACGACGGATACATTCTTCGATTTATTTTGAAAATGGATACTCCAGTTCCTCTGCTATGCGCTTATCTGATGAAAACAAGGAAGAATTGTGAAGGAATATTGGTTCAAGAAATGAGATTGTATAATGAAGAATCGCATAGACAATATTTTCGGATGTCCGGTGAGACGTTTGATCTCTTGTTAGAAAGGTTTGGCCCTATATCAAACATGGAACTAATCACAGGATTCCAATTACTCCATTTTTGCGATTAGCAGCTACACTGAGAATATTTGGCACTGTTGATGCTCAACAAACTGTCTGTTTCAGCTTTAAAAGGGGAAAGTCTACGATGGGCACTATTTTTCATGAAACTTGTAAAGCCCCTGTGACGGCCCTTCAGGAAGAATGTATACCTCAGCCGTCTGAAAGTGATTGGAAAAACAGTAAATGGAGTTTTTCAAATTGTTGTGGGGCAGTCGATGGAAAACATATTGTTATCAGATGTCCTGTTGGATCTGGAAGTCAGTTTCAATTATAAAAAGACGTTCTCGATTGTTTTATTGGCATCTGTTGATGCGGATTACAAGTTCACTGTTGTTAATGTCGGATCTTATGGAAGAGAAAGTGACGGCGGAATATTCACTTCATGCAATTTGTGAAAACGTTTGAAGAATGGAACACTAAATTGACCTCCAAATCAGATTTTTCCAAACTTGTGTCATTCTGAAGTGTCCAACCCTATTTGTTTGTTGCAGAAGATGCTTTCATGTTGACCTTCACGTTGAAGCCATATCGTGGAGACTGTTTGACGTTCAGGGAAAGAATTTTCAATTGTCGTCGCAGTCGAGCTATAAATAAGGTTGGCTGAAAGTGGATTTGATATTCTTGCCGCCCATTGGCGATTGTTTTACAAGCCACTACTTCTGCCACCTGATAAGGTTAACACGGTTTTCAGCGTGTTTTATCTCACACAGCTTCTTACGAAAATTCGACCTTCGAAAATTGCCGAGGATAAGTATGTTATTGCTGCTTTTGCAGACTTGGAAGACTCCGACGGCAACCTTGTTTTGGGTCAGTGGCGAACTCATGCGCATGGATGAATGAATTTGAATCAACAAGACACTTTGAAAGCAACAATTACTTTCAGTCAGCGGCATCTGTCCGCAATTATTTCAAAGATTTCTTGGTAAGTAATGAAGATAAATGATCGAATGAACAAACATGCATTTGCTATTCTTCAACGACAACTGTACAACGATATACGATTTAAGATGACGTTTGGCCTATTACGATTGTAATGAATTCAGATGAACTTACGCATTGTTAAGTAACAAATCTTAAAATTCAATTCATGATCTTACTAAACAGATTTGTTCATCATTGATAATTTGAATAACAAACATCGGTAAGAGTATAAAATATTTAGTATGATATGGTGTAAAACGACAACAGAATCGAAATAAAGAAATAATCGGATCGACGTTTCAACGAGTCAAGACCGTTATTATTGGAATGTTTACAACAGATCGTTAAGAAACAACGAGTCACAAATGCGAGCGTAGATAATGATCACTGGAAACGAAACTTTCCCTTCGATTATTTCTACGTTCTGTCTTCACTTCTCAAAGATTCGGTCTCCCCGCTCGGTCGCATCTGATCTACTGATCTACATTATACATGTGCATTATATACAACGCTACTCATATGTGAAATTTATATACGTCATCATAAAAGACTGTATTGGATTCACCGAAAATCGAGCACTGTCAAAGCATTACATCTCAAAAACTAGCGCTTTACTTTTCACATCTGCGTGTCAAATTGAAACTCATAACTCTCAGATTATGAAAATTCAATATACAGTTTCAATGCCATTGTTCGTCCTCACGAAGAGAAGGCAGTGCAGATGCCATTGGAGGGCAAAGTCGTATAAATTTTAATATCCGCAACTTCATCTTGACGTAAACTTTCTTGTTCCAGTTCATTCAAAACTCCTTCAATTTTGCGTTTGGTTTGTATCCGCAATTTTGGAGGTAAGCTCCTAATACCAGGGCTGCCTGCGTATTCGCAAAACCATTATAATGACCCCGAGATAATTGTCCTTCAGTCCATTGTCCTCAGCCCAGGGATGACCTTAGAAATAAAATTGATGCTGCTTTTCTGAGTCCCTTTTCAATGCCCATTCGATTGATGTGTGGTTTGGCACAATTGGTGCAATAGTTTGGGAGATCAGCATTGACCCCAGTCGGGCGGGTTCGGAAAACACCCCAGTAAGGCGAGTTTAATGTATAGATGACTTTCTTGACTTCAGCATAGCAATATTTAAATGTTGTAGACAAATTTCATGGATATTAACATGCATGATTATTTAGCTGTCAATTACAGCTTCAAAAGTTTAATGAATTTGTTTTTGATGATGCAACTAAGTGAATTTGCTTAACAATTGTGTTTTATTTAATAAAAACGTCTTTTGATGTACAAGTAAGTGCACAGTTGCTTTCAAAACAATGTTATTTGCTTATTGAAGATACGAGATATTATTAGAATACCACTATACGAGAAATATCGCCTGAGCTGAATCCTAGCATAGCTGTTAGTAAAATAGCATTTATTGAGTTCATTTTGAAAAAGTCATTTTTTAACATCGAATCATCAAAATACCAACCTGCTCCATGAATATGTTTTGAATGTAGAAGAATAGAGCAGAAAATTTGCAGCAAATTCGCAATGTCTATTAACTCTCATATTGTTATCCTGATAAATGTTGGTGGTCCACCGGCTGAAAATTCAGTTGGCAATAATAATACTCACAGCATTTTTGGTTTACATAGCAGACCTTCTAGCATATTGCCTTAGCGCATCTAACACATATTGCCTGTTTATCAATAGCGGTGTGCACGGGTGACGGAATCGATGACGGAAGGACATGAAGTGAAGAACTGATCTGAGTTATCTCAGTCTTGTAGGATGGAAGAAGGAAGGACGTAAGATCAAAGACACTAGCATCATTTAAAAATGTAGTTTTCTGAAAGAAATACTTACAAGAGCTAAAACGTCAGGAATAAGAATTGTACTCTGAAGCCGCATGTAAAAATCAATTGTTTCGGATGAAATGTTTGCTAAAGTTAATTGAAAAAAGTCAAGTATGTAAGTTAGCAAAGAGATGACAGTCATTCATTATGCAGAGCTCATACATTCTTCAGTTTACTTATGAAAAGGAATGTACCATTCAGAGAATCAAATCAATCAAAAAACTGAGAACAGAACATCAATGCGCAAGTCATAAAATGCTTGATATTGGAAGTAATTCATGCTGTAAAGAGATATGGCGTTTACAATGATATAGTGCTTACAATGATAGGCAAGAAGAACTGCGAAATGAGATGGGGCTTAGTATGAAAAGACTACAGCGAGAAAACTTAAGAAATGGATACAAAAATATAACATAGCTCAAATAAAGAAATCCAGAAAAAATAGTTTCAGGTATAATAGATGAGCAAAGCATAAAACCACACATCATATTGAATTGTAAGTAATGGCAGTTGCTTGTACTGTTGTCTGGCAGTTTTACAGTCAACTGCCTTGAGAAAGGGTCAGGACCCGAAACGTTTGGCAACTCTGTACATAAACTTTATCTTTCTTTTATTGTGGCATAAATACTTCTCGGGAGAGAATAATTTAGTTTTTAAATTTCTTGGATATTGGATTGTGAATCCAATTTGATGTTAAATTTCAATTATCGGTCGCATACAAGAGCAAACTGTCAGACCGTCTCATTGATTTTGCTAGCATAATACCGAAGAAATATGCAAACATATATTTGAAAATTTTATATCAGACAAGAGGAGAAAAAGTCTTCAACACAATCCACTATCAAAAGCGAAGTGAATTACTTTTACCACTTAGTAAGCATGAAAGCACTCCATACCATATACATTAATACTGATGAAGACTTGTTGATAATTTGACCGCAAAGCGCCGATATTTCGGGATTTCGCTATTGGTTTTTCAAATACTTAATACTTTTCATGCAAATGAAGGCAACTCTGGAATTGAAATACCTGAATACTTTATACTAAGAATTTCAGAGACATTGAAAAAAGACTTTACAAATATTCTCTTTCGAAATCACACTTTCTAAATTTGACTATGAAAAAGATCATAAAATGTGCGTTTCTCCAGCGACTAGTGATTCTCTTAATCATGGATTGATGCTCTTTTCATCTCTAATGCCGCTTGATGAGAATTCCAGACCTCATGACGTCCACGAGTCGTTTCGCTTCAACAAACACGCTATGATCTGAGCTGCAATTTTCATTCATTTCCTTCTTTCTATTTCATTTTTCTTTCATTCTCCATTGAGTAAAGAAGACAGATGAAAGTATTGGAACAAATGAACGTTGCACAAGTGCGGTGATCCACAATGAACGTCTCGTGGAGAATGATCGCCGTGATTACTGTGATGGTAATTAGAATCATACTGCAGTAGCAGCTCTCATTTCCTAAACTTATGGCTTCGTGATTTTGTATTTTGTTTGCAGAACGCATTGTGTGAATTATGCCAACACGATGGGCCACCGTTCTTGCTAATTCCAAGAAAATATTTCAGTTTCACCATTTGTACATATCTCATGGCTCCTACTTCATCTTTTTCAGCTCAAGCTGCTTCGAAACGCTTTTTCACTTTGCTGGAATCACAATTTCTTAATTATTTTAAAGTGTAAACCTACAGCTTTGATTGCCAGCGCATTCCTTAGTCAGAAAATATCGTATGAGAGCAATGATAGTTAAAAATATGATCGAAAGTTGCTTCAGAAATGAAAACTGTCTGCATGTAGACATTCTAATAACTTATCTGTGATTCACTGCATAATTCAGAGAAACTATGAGCTACGTTTGGAAAGGCTCTCACAATATCATCGTGGCATTGCTGATTTTCAATGCGAAAATGACTTCATCGGTTCGTTGATAGACCTAGTGATCTAGTGATTAAAGAAATTGTGAAACAAAATATCAAAAAGTAGACCCAAGTTTTGATGATATTCAATGTATAAGGGCAAATGTATAATTGATTGCCATCGCATTTTCTTGACTTTTCTGTAAAAATTATCAAATATATAGTTGTGTTTACAAGAAAACATCAAGTTGACTACATTTAAGAGAAAAACCTACATGTACAATGCAGGCATGTTTTCATCTATGATGGAAATTAGTACGTGGATCAAATCACATCGGCATGGAAAAAGTCACATAAGCCTATCCTCATTTTTGCACAAACCAAAGACACCCCTTGTATAATCTTCTTCATAGTCAAATTTAGAAAGTGTGATTTCGAAAGAGAATATTTCTAAAGTATTCTTTCAATGTCTCTGAAATTCTTAGCAAAAAGTATTCAGGTTTTTTAATTCCACAGCTGCTTTGCGGTCAAATTATCAACCAGTCTTCATCAATATTTCATAAAAAGATGAAATTTCGATTTATTCCTTAATGTCACATTATTTGTCTTATGTCTAAAGAGCATTGATTTGCTGGTCTTTGTCCACAAGAAAAGAGAAGCTGCACGAGTCACCAAAGAAGTGTCTAAACAGCACTGGAACGATTGAGACTATGGCATATAGGCGCACTGCATATAACATGTTAATCCCTACACATTTGCATCGCGATCGAGCACAATGCGGCGTGATCTTTCCTAGTGAGACACCTGATAACTTACAGCCAGTTAGCGGAGGTTTGCCACAAGTTATTGACCCATTCATTAATCATCTCTGAAGACTAGTAGTATTCGCAACAGTTAAACTTCACTTACCGTGCTTAGATTCGGAATTAATGAGAATTCCCGAAAGTCAGTGATATGAGGATACAGAGTGGAGAGTCAAATGCAGACAGCAGACAATTTTCTGTCAACGCAACACACACGTACGAGAAGAATTCACATCCACCAAGGATTGCCACCATAGAACGTCGTTGTCCGAGGCTAACCGTGTGTATCTACAAAGGTTTCAAAATTCGTTGTTAGCTTTCTGAATGTTCCTTATCTCTGTGCGTAACGTGTCAAAAAGTGATGTCTTGAAACAAAATAAGAGTGAAAAATCATGAATTCTATCATTGTACATTACAACAGAACAGCCCAACAAAAGTTGTCGCATCATATGCGCGTATATCTAAGTAGCTACTTGTGCGAAAAGTTGAATATTGGCACATTCTAATGATCTCTTCTCATCTTCAACATGCATGTTTTTCCTGACTTACTTGTAGTCAAGAGTCACCGTCTGAATTATCTACATCGAAGTAATAGCCAATTGTTCCAGACTTGTTGTCAGGGAGGAATGCGATGGCATTTGGCTCTCTCACTTTATTGATTGATCATTTCAATGCGAGTGATCACCAGGTCGGACATCCACGCAAGTTTATCACTCACTGTTGTCATCTATGGATTCTAATTGCACCAAAATGTTTGTCCACAGTTTCATCAAACATGAAGGGCATGGTGTAAAAATTGCAATGCACTTGCTACGTTTGGTATGAGAAATAGGGAGGGTTATGAAGTAATTCGTTAAGTGTTTATGAACCTATTACGACCTCATTGATCCTATTATTTAGTACAATACTTCTCTCGGTGAATTTGGCATTCGGACTTTTTACAGTTGGAAGTTGCAAAGGCTCCGTTACCTGCTATTGCTTGTCACTGCTATTTCCTTGACACTGAAGATAATTTTCTCTTATTACTGAACAGGTTTTTACACCTACTTTAAAGAATGGTACAAACAAATTCACTTTAGTGCAATAAAAAATTCATATGTGTTAATACAGGCATCATTTAATTAGCAAACTGAATCACTTTAGTGATAGCTTGGTATCTATGTGACGTAATGACAATGAATTCACAAATCAAGTAAGTTGTTTGTAAAATTAGCGCTGAAAATCCATTTGCTTATTACAGAACACGAAGGTCATCATGTCCCTAACATCCTCAACAGGTATAGAATTGATTTAACAGGGAAAGGGAATTGGAATCTACAGTTTTATGCATTTCATTTACAGTTTCATACACTTAACTTTAAGAAAGACGAGGCATGGACAATAAAATTTTTCCATAGCTACTAATCTATAAATAAAAAGAGCCACGAAATTCATAATGATCTATTAGCACGAGGCCTTTCCTCCAATCTCAACGGGTGCTAACTTTGGACAGAAACAAATCTTAGATGCAAACTTAGATATAAAATTTGAATCATTCATAACAGATACTTAGGAAAATACAGAAATATCCTTATACATGAACATAATAGAAATCAAAGCATAGCAATACTGAAAGACATAAACTATACATGTATAACCTAGTACTCATGGAAAGCATGAAAAAATGAAAAAATGAAGAAATCTACCACGGAAGGAAAAGACTAGCTATAAAATCATTTTGAACATAAAGATCTGGACTCCTTCGTTTGATAATGAGGGCCTCTATAATTGAAAGGATGTCATACCGCGCGCACTTGTATATCACAGAAAACCTTCTTCTGGCATCAGTCGAGGAAGCATCACAAATTTGGAGATGTCGAGCAACACTGCTGGATGGAATATTTTTCGATCTTGGGGGACACTTCTGAGGTTTATCAAGCCATTTTGGGACGTGTTCTGACACTCTCTCTCCAAGACATCTTGTCGTCCTCCCAATATACCTGCATCCACAAGTACAGTCAAATTGATAAATTACGTTTGAGTTTGAGAGGAATGGCAATTTATCTTTAAGAGAGCGAATCGGAATCCGGCGAGATGTGAATACTATTCTAAGTTCTGCACTTGGAAACAACTTGAAAGCCTGCCGAAAACTCCTCTTAAATGAACTGGCACTTTTATCACCAATAAATGGAATCCTCATGAATATCTGCTTTTTCTCATGTCCAAAAAATTTCAGTTTCTCAGGATCGTGTGTGATGGAATGTTTTGCAATAAAGCTTGGTGGATATCCATTTAAGATGAGGGTTGACTTTATTGAATTTAATTCATCCTCTAGGGTATCTGTGGAACAAATCTTACATGCTCTATGAGTTAATGTTTTCACAAGACCAATCTTATATTGCATTGGCAAGAAACTGTGGAAATTAGTGTATAAGCCACGCCACGTAGATTTGCGAAAGATGCTGAGTTTGGAACTTCTTGCTGTCCTACGAGTAACCAACACATCAAGGAAAGCAAGAGATCCCTCAGATTCACGCTCCAAGGTGAATTCTATGTTTGGATGAATGCTGTTGAATTGGTCTAAAATGTCATTGATGTCATGTTCTTCACCAACCAACAAGAAACAATCATCAACATATCTTCGATAAAATCTGCATTTTTCTTCAATTGTGTTTTGCAACTTCAGTTCAACAAACCCCATGAATATATTCGCGAGAATGGGTCCCAAGCAGCTGCCCATTGCGACACCATCGATCTGCCTGTAATACTGGCCATCGAAGAAAAATTGCATGTTTGTTGTGCACACTGTCAGAAGCTCACGTAATAAATCCAGTGGGACTGAACAAGATAGTTGAAATTCTGAGATAGTTGAGATGATTATGTCAATTGTTTGAGTCACTGGAACATTTGTGAATAAAGATTTGACGTCAAACGAAAACATTGTGCCCGAAGAAAGGTCAAATTCCTTGGCAAGGTCAACGAATTGAAACGTGTCCTTTATTACAAATTGTCCATAAAATTCTGCAACTGGTTTCAAAACTCTTACCAACCATCTTGACAAACTGTGAACTGGTGATCCAATCATTGACAATATTGGACGAAGTGGAACATTGGATTTGTGCACTTTAGGAAGTCCATACAACCTGGGTATTTGATTATTTCCCTTGGTGAATTTTTGTAGCTGACTAGCCTTGATTATTTCCTCATATTGTAACTGCTTTATCAACCTATACACATGTGATGACAACTTCCTTGTCTCATATTCTTGTTTTGAGTCCAATACAAATTTGGTATTATCACTAAGAATTTCCTTCATCTTCTCTACATACGAAGCTCTGTCTAAAATGACCACAATAGACGAAAGGCCTCTTGCTAATAGATCATTATGAATTTCGTGACTCTTTTTATTTATAAACTATCAAAAGGGGATTCATTTTTTATAGCTACTAATCCTCACTTTATCAACATTTGCCAAAAAATTGTGAAAAGAGTTCACGAAACAAGCGATGCAATCCAGAAAAGTAGAAATCATATAATAGAATAAGATCTGAAATATATTTCGGTGAGCCGTCCTATCAATCAGAACTATAATTCACATTGATCTCCTCTAACTAAGATCCCTGAAAATCAAATCTGGAAATGTCTTGCACATCCGTTCACCGAACCTATTTCAGAAAAGTCAAAGAAAATTATTTTGTGCATTGCCGAAAGATAGTAGTTTACCTTCATTAGCTAAAATGTTATCCAAATATTTCTTGCAAGCTCTGTTACCGCTGTTAGGAATTAAAAGGGGACCTATATTCACCGATAACATGCAATAAGGTGTCACAATTTATTGGGATACTCATAATTAGCAACGTATTCATAAATACTTACCGTGTTTTCATCAGAAATTGATGGGAATGATCGAAGAATTCAGGGCTTTGATGAAGGCATAAATCAAATTCAAATCGGAGACAAATTTTCTGTCAACGCAACACACTCGTTCGAGAAGAATTGACATCTTAGAAAATGCATACCTATGGCTAATAGATATTTCATTTTAGTGCTTTTAGTTCACAATAAAGTCTACAGAGAATGCAGACATGTTTCCAAATATGGCTGTAATAGATATCAAGGATGCTGCAAGTCCAGGTATACACGAAGATTTGGTCATAGACTCCTCGATCTCATGGGTCATTTATTATAGACATGAACGTGTCACGACTACAGTAATTTGAATTTCCTTATCCTCTAAGTCTATGAAAGTGGTCTTCCATGATATGAAAAGTGTCGCTGGGCAATATAACATTGTACCATAGTTATGAGTTATTTTTTCATAGGATCATGGACTTCTATAATATAGCATCTGGACAGAAATCTGAACAGATATCATTGACCCTTCTATACGAAATGAGGCTGACTATTTGAATCATTGATACAGAATTTATGTGAATTGTATTCTTGTTATTCTGTATCATTTATTATATTTGTTATTTTGGCTAGTCATATGCCTAAATGTCCAATTTAGATAAAACGATCGAATTCGTGCTAGAACAATCGCGCACTATTATAGAAGAGACAGTACCGGCAACTGTTAAGGCTACCTCCTTGCACTTACCAAACCGTTTGTCTTCTGGTGATGGCTTAAACAACAACGACATACACGTACATGCAGATCTTCTGGAATTGCAGGAAAAGTCATCTAATTCTCAACATCAGGAAGAGCTAGCGGCTTTGACAGTCTGTGATAGTACATGCAATGCTCCCAGTCATGAACTGAGACATGTGAGTGAACAACTTGCGATCAGACGTGACAGAGATAGTCATGACCACCATACGATGCCCACCTGTACTTTCTCTTGCTGCATTTGTAATTCTGTTGAATCCAATGATTTATTGCAGTGTAGTAACTGTAAAGAATGGATACACTTAGAGTGTGTTGGACATCGACCACATCAGCGATCAGCAATACTCACGTTATTCTGCACTAATTGTCTAAATTCTAGAAAAGACTTGGAAAATGTATATCAACGGAATCCGCTTACGAAATTGCGGGTTACGGAATTAACTCATGCATACTATGATGATTATGCTCAACATGCGATGAGAGAAATTCATGCCTTTGTAAATGTATCATAATCATTCTCGTTATTGTAATTTGGTTGTTATGATTTCATGCTCATGCCTCAATGTCATCGTACTCATATTTTTGTAAATAATATCATTAATAATATCATGATGTGAATTTCTAATTGTGCATCAGAAACTTTTCAGACTCATTCTAAAACAACATCCGTCGAAGTGCTTCATGTATATCATTCCTCATCGTGAATCAGACATCATTCCTTGTTGTGGTTGCCGCATTCGTTCATTCATCCACTCAATTTTTTTGTAAATCTCATCTCTTTTTATGTTACATTAATTATCATTACCACATAACTTTCTCTGTTTGTACCAAAATTTGGTCAAGAAACTTTCTGAGTTCTGAGAGAGAGAGGAGACTAGAAGGACTTAGTTCTGTGCCTCGTGCATTGTGACACGCCATTAAAAACGAATCATTTAGAGGAGACAAAGGACCAAGAGAAGGGACGTAGATATGAAACCAAATGTTCTTTTTACAGGTGTAAAGCAAATGATAAATGAATATAATCCATGTACATTCATACATCACATTAATTTATTCATGTTATATTTATTTTAACAAGTATTAAATGTGATGTAGACATGATATCAATATATCAAATATGATGAAAACATAGCGACATATTTGATAAGATAGAATTTTGTAATTGCGTATAAAATTGCATTACATGTAGGCCTATATATTCTTATGTATACATTAGATGGTAATAATACGAGATTTATATACAAATATATATTTTTTGTATATTACAGCAAAAGAATTGTTGTATTATACAAAAATGATTGAGTTCAACGTTTTTGCAGAGGTTATGTCTGTAGTCGATAAATATTTAGAGACACGTGTCTCTAGCAAACATTGACAGATATATTTACCTGTCCTACAAACATTCTATGGATGCCATGAATGCCAGTAAGAATTCTCTAGAATTGCAGTAGGCATTATTAGCTCATACAAATGTCTCTAAAAACCATAAAATGCTTACTGCCAAATCAAATGTCTGTAGCGATTTTGAAACGCAGTAGAAAATCGTAAAAACTCTAGAAAATGATCACTCGGGATCAGCTGAAAATGATCAAGAAAACGATGTTGGAATGGATACTGCTACTTCTTCGAGTTCAAGTGATGAGGAAGGTGAAAAAGATATAGAGGAGATTGGTGGATATGCCGGAAACGACGAGAGGGGCGTATGGACCAACGTGCGTCTTTAGCTGGTGTTTCGGGTGCAAAAATCCATTTGATGCCTACATTTACGATAACGATGAAGTAATTATACAATACAATGGCATCTTAACTCCATAGTCAGTATGCTTAGATTTTACTGGAGTGGAGATGGTTAGATCTGTACAAGTAAAATTAATCAAAATCTTCACGAGACAAATAAATAAGGTTTTGCCAATTGGAAAGAGCTCAGATATCGCATGTCAATTAAGCATAACCATCGTTCCTGGTGGTTAATTGAACCACCATCTAAGTCAAAGTTAAGATAATTTGAAGAAGACGATAAAAATTGACAAAATACGGGTGATTATAGACAAAATTCATAGTGCACGGCATATTCCGAAGTCTTCAAATACTTATTCGCTCCGCAGGCAATCTTATCTAGATATCTATTAGCTCATTGAGCAAGATTTTCAAATTGAAATATTCGTGTAATAGAGATAAAATTTCATGTCGAGCGCGAATGTCGAATGGTTTAATGAATAAAAGAAAAGTGCTGATATTACAACCACTGTGTCATCAATAGCTAAAAATTCTTGAAAGTTTCATTCATACATGGTTAATAGAATCTATATTTTTGTAATCATAGCAGGGCATGATTTGGCATACGAGTAGGGAGACTTAAGACTTTACGGCTCTTTTAAGTTAAATTAGTTTTCATTTGACTTTATAGCAGTGATGTGAGCGATTAACCAATCGCTAATCGGTTCATTCATTGTGACCCTGTTCAAATTACATAGGGTAAACTCGGCTAACGTGAACACTCGGTTAATTTGGACACTTCTTAAGAAAACTGCAGGAATTGGAAGTCTTAATCAAGCATGTGATGAGAACAGATACCGGGATCTTCACCATAGATTAATTTAAGGTCAATGTGAGTCACTTTATCGAATTCGTTGTCAATAACAACGCAAAGCAAGATGATTCGTGCCCTCAAGTTCGCATATATGAGAAAATCACGTAAGCAAAGTGCAGCCGAATCCTTATTTTCAACGGATTTTTATAGGTTGACTTAGCTATGGAAATCAATATTACGTTTTCAGTTTATTAGTTATTTAAATCAGAATCCATGTCCAGATATTATTAAATAAAGGGAGCTGAGAACTTGGACACCATGTTCAGGGTAATTTGGACACTGACTGCAATTATTAGTATGTTATAGCCTGTGAGTAATTAAAAACGTATGAAGTTGATCTATACTATAACTCTGGCCAACACGAATGATATATAGGCCTATTGATTAACATAAGGTTATATTATTGTGGTCCAAGGCCTATATCAATAAAGAAGACTCTCTATTTGAGAGCCGTTGAAGGCGTTTTTAGATTGCTGTACGTGTAGGTACGTGCAGCTGTCTATAACTTAATATCATAAGTACGGCAAGATGAAAAGTGGCTTCATTATACTCTAATATTTAAGTAAGGGTAGTGCACAGTCTATGTTACTGTACAATTGATGGGTAGGCCCTATCTCGTGGCTTGTTAGTTTGTTCGCTTACAAAATTGAAAGACATAGGCATGGCCTACATATCAAGGCAGTGATCTATATCCACTAGACAAAACATGATTCACAGGAGTAAACCTCAGTAATGGGAAAAAGACCGTTCCAGGACAAGCCTAAAAAAATTGGTATTTTTAAATACGACTAAATTCAAGAATTTTGGTCATTATTCAGGTTATGAAGACCTAAATTCATAAATTTAGGCGTTTTTAAAATTACCTAATTTTTCAAATTTTTTCAATATCTCAAATTTGAGAATTATAATTTTTCTCTTGAAAATCATGACCGTTCCAGGACACCGAAAATCATAAAAGTTAAGAATCTCAAATTTGAGATTATAATTTTTATCTCGAAAATCATGACCGTTCCAGGACACAACATCAGAAAAATTGGTAATTTTAGGAGTAGTTAAATTAACCCTAATTATCCCTAAGTTTATGAATTTTTAATCATTTTTATATCTAAACCAGGTTAAGAACCCTCTAATTCATATTTAAAATAAGTCCAGGGGAAAAATATTTCTTTAAAAATGGAAACCTTAAAAATGGAAGAAACCTCAACGGGGACGAAAATGGAAGAAACCTCGACGGCAACGAGAATATATCCTTCGTTATCACAATTAAAACTAACTGAATTGAACATCGAAAAGATGAACATCGAAAAACACAACGATAGAGTACGTTATATGAAAGATAAGGAATCTCAATTATTATTAAGATTAGAGCATTATGATAAATTAAGAAAGAGATGGTCTAAAGTTAAGAATGTAACACAAGGTATCGGCATATTCTTAACAGTTTCTTTAGGTGCTCTTACAATTGTTATATCTTCAGGTGTTTTAGTAATTCCAGTAGTTGCTACTGCTTTAACAGGTACGGGTGTTTTTACGACTTCACTTGTTACAATGTTAGATAAATCTTTAATAACTAAGAAACGAAAATCATTAAAAACTAAGCATTTACATATTAAAGAAGTCTATGACAAATTACATTACTACTTTCAAAGAGTATGTAATCATAATGTTATTACGTTAGATGAAATCGAAATATTTGATCAAATAGCTAATGAAGCTAATAAAATATCATTTCATTTAAAGTCCGAAAAAGTTGATGATAAAAATTCTAGTGATGGTAAAACTTTTAGTGATGGTAAAATTTCTAATGAAGCTGAAAACTAAAAACTTTATTAAACAAAACTTTAGACGAGAAAATTTTAAACGAAAAGATGTCAGACGCCAAAGCAATAAAAAAACAATTTGTTCAGTAAAATGTTTTTGCTGTATTCCAATGTTACCACAAAATTCAAATATTATATTTTAAAAATCGATAAAATTAGAGCTGATAATCTAAAAAGAATTAGACAATTAGACGGGTTAATAAAACAAAGAAATATTATGAAAGAAAATCATCTTCAACATAGATTGAAAAAAGCTGGTATTCAATCTGATATCTTTGAAAAAATGCAGCAAACCAAGCAAGTAAAAACTGATTTTGAAAAAACTGTTGAACCATTTAAAAAGCTTGAAAAAGAACTTACAAATAATGATAAACAAATTAATATAACAGATCCAGCTCACAAAACTATATTAGATGACTATGGATTACTAGAATCAAACTTTAATAAGAAATTACCAAAGTCTATGCCATTTGAACATTCTATTTCATTTATAGATGGAAAAACAATACCAAGATTTTATCTCGGGCAAAAAGAAATATTTCCACAACCTTTTCGAGGTTTAATTTTTTCACCAGATAAATCTCCTTTTAGTTTAGATAGAAATTTTGTTGGTCTTTTAAGAGGAGCAGATTTAAAAAATTATGCTGTATAAGATCTCATGAAATATAAAGCTATGTTAGATAGAGTTGATGCAGCAAAATCTCTTAGACGTTATAAACAATTAATAAATTTATTATCAACGGGAGTAAAGGTAGGAAAAGGTTTTAAAACAGAAACAACTGTATTTTTACCAGATGATCCACAAGAATTACTAAATAGATTAAGTATTTTAATATCTGCAATAAAAGAAGGACATAATTCTAGTTTCAATGAAATTCATGCTATATTGAAAAGACTGTTAGAAAAGAAGATTCTAAATGAAGAGGATTATAAAAGCATAGCTGAAATATGTTGTTTTTAATTTTTTATAAAAAATATTTATTTAAAATTTTAACTAAAAAATGTCTTCGAGAGAATTATCATCAGCAGATTTTGACAAAATTAATAATCATTTAGAAAATTTAACAGAGATTTTGTGTTCATCAAAATTTAGTACGACGTTAAAAATTATAAAAACTACTTCATCACACACTTGTAATTTAGAACCCATTCTACATTTGGAACAAAATGAAAATTATCAAATTGCATTTCCTAGTTTCTACACATTTAACACTATTCAAAACGTTATCAAAGATGTGAATGACCAATTTAGATATTCTACTGATAAAGGCAAAACATGGAAAATACTAACTTTTCTTCCTGGTTCTTACGAAGTTGAATCAATATCAAATGAATTAAGAGACATTTAGGTATACCATTTAAAGATAAGAAACAACCACATTTTGCAGTTGAACCGGCAGTTAATAAATTTTCTCTTACTTTAGACGAAAATCATCAAGTTGATTTTAATCATGATAGATCATTGTCAAAACTATTAGGATTTAATAAACAAACCTATAGTCAAGGTTATCATTTAGGTGAGAAGATTCCAAAAATAACTGAAATAAATTCAATTGTTGTACATTGTGACATTATTGAAGGAGGATATATAAATGGTAAATTGTCAAATTCAATATTCAGTTTTCCAGCTTTTACTGTACCCATTGGTTATAGATTAAATGTAATTCCACAAACATTATTTCCCTATTATAAGAAAAACTATTAACAACATTAACATTAGAATCACTGATAAGAAAGGACAAGAAATAAATTTTGGAGGTGAAGAGATTATGATAGATCTTTTGGTTAGAGAAGTTTAATTTTCTGCTTCTTTAAAAATAAAAATAAAAACATTTTATTAAAAATGAGTGACGTGCTCCCATTAAATAAAAAAAAACTTAAATTTAATCATCATTCAAATTTATCTAATAAAGTTTTGACAGTTATTTGTGGAAGATCAGGATGTGGAAAAACATATTTATTATCTAAAATTTTAATGACTCCAAATTTTTTGGATTATAACAATCTTATAATTTATACAACAACAGCAGAACAACCCGTCTATCAATTTTTAAAATATGGATTTGAAAATAATCTTAAAAAACAGCAATTGCTTCATTATTCAAAGAATATGAAAAATCTGAATATGAAGAAGAAATAAGTTCGTGGTGTGAAGAAGCAGCAAAAAATAATCAGTTAGTAGAATCCAATAAAAGTAAGCATATAATACATATAAAGATACAATTAATAGATGATAGTGGTAATATGCAAGATCCTAGTAAACTAGATAAAACAATGAAAAATTGTGTAATTTTTGATGATTGTGTTAATGATAGAAATCAGTCAGTTTAGGGAAATTATTTCACAAGAGGTAGACATAATAACTGTAGTGTTTTATATTTAACACAAAGTATGTATTCATTAGATGAAAGTGTTATGAGAAAGAATGCAAATATATTTATACTATTTGAAATAAATGCAAGAAATTTAATTGATTTGTTAAGAGATTTATGTATAAGAGATAAAGATGAATTTAAACATTCGTGTAATAATGCTTGGTCAAAAGATTGTGGCTTCATTACAATTAATATTGCTAAAAAAATTCATGATAGAGTTATCGAACAATTGTTCTCTGACTAGGCTTCGTCCCGAATAGGCGTTTGAGATAGAAAATATTTTCGTGGAGTGATAAATTTTGTTTCTTCTAGATTAATTTAAATAATAAAAAAAATTTTCTTCTAGATTAGTTTAAATAATATAAATTTTTTTCTTCTAGATTATTTTAAATGATAAAAATGTTTTTCTTCTAGATTAATTCAAAGAAAAAAAAATTTTCTTCTAGACTGATTTAAATAATAAAAAAGTTTTTCTTCTAGATTAATTTGAATAATAAAAAATTTTTTCTTTAGATTAATTTAAATAATAAAAAAATTTATCTTGTAGAATAATTCAAAGAATAAAAATTTTTTTCTTCTAGACATTTAAATAACAAAAAAAATATTTCTTCTAGAATGATTTAAATAATAAAAAAAATTTTCTTCTAGATTAATTTAAATAATAAAAAATTTTTTCTTCTAGACTTTGTTAAAGAAATTAAAAAGGTAAAGTAGTTATTCCATCGGGTAAAATTTTTTTTAACATCAAATTGATCTAATGCAAGTTTATGTTCCTCTTTTAAATACATTTTATCTTTCTCTGAATTAAGTCTATAATTACATGCTGTTTTTATTTTATTATTAAATAATGCATTCTTATAATCTTGAAATGTTATTTGGTTAGCCACTGATGCCTTTGAAATTCCTTTTAATGTTTTATGTGTTTTAATATTATTAGTTGTATTATAACAATAACATTTAGATTTTAAAAATATAGCTTCTGTTATGTACTCTTCATTTCCTTCTAGTTCATCTTTTACTTTACATAAATCAGAAGGATGAATGATATCTTTTATTTTATTAATTTCTTCGTCAAGTGAAGAATTATATGGTATTGTTAATTCTAAAAAAACGGAATCCGTATCTGTAAAGTGTAATTTATAGTTTTCGCTATAAGCAGGTGCTAAATAATCACATATAAATCTATACATAAATAGTTTAGCTAATTCTAATATAGTGAATCCAATAAAATTAAACTTATCATGTTTTACGCTGATTCGACGTATATGTACAGCACATAGTTCATCACTGAATCTAGTAGTTCTTTTATATGCAGGTTTCCTTGTTCAATTTTGAAACCTATCTTTATCATAAACTATTTCAGTATTTTGTCTATTACGCACATTTTCTAAAGTCTTACCATAAAATGCATTATTCATTAATTTAAAGAATACGTTTCCAAAATCATCTTTATTTAGTTTAGCTATTTTACGTTTTCCAATATTGAACTCTATATAATCTTTTAACCATTTAGATTTTTGATATAGTTTTCGATGTATTTTAGTGAGAATCATCCCATGTTCTAAATACCAATCTAGCATTCTTCCTTCAACAACATACTTTCCTTTATTACTTTGTGTTAACATAAGTTTTTTTGTTGGTCTGTATTTCTTAGGAATTAAAGATTTTTGATTATCTGAAAAATCTTCTATATTGGGAATTTTGTTTTCGGGACAGAAAGGAAAATATTTTGTTTTATCTTTTTTTTCATCAGGGTATGCTAAATCAACTTCATATATATAACCATAATTATGATTTCCATCATATGTTTTTTGATAATCAAGAATATTACACCATTCCATTTCACCTGTAGGTAATTCTTGTATCATGCAAGAAGGATAAAAGCTATTAAAATCATAATGTACCAAAAGTTTTCTCTCATGAGTTCATCAACTGCTGCTTGACTCTCTTCATGTGATATAAGTCCTTCTATATTTTGATTAAACAATTTGATAAATTGATCTTTTTCTTCTGGATTTAAAATTTTTAGAAAACCATAATCATCAGGATTTACTTTCTTTTATATAACATTTAACACATCTATTGCCTAAATCTGATGAAACACCACCTCTAATTCCAGATTCAAAAATCAATAATGTATCATATGTATTTTCTTTATGATGTTTAAGTTTAACACCAGTATGTTTTAATCCTGCTAACCATGTTAAACCTGGTGTAGAATAAACATAACATGGATCTATTCCGTAATATTCTAAACACATGTCACGAAAGTTTTCAAAAAGATCAGCAAAGATTAATACATCTATCTGAAGATATTTCATTGTATAATCATACATTGTTTTACAATTTAACTCTCCATTTTTTTCAGGTTCTGCATAATCTTCTTCAGATCGATGTGATTGTTTTAATGTCGATTTAAATTTATTTATTGGAGGAAGCTGTTTTTCTTCCATAATTTTATTCAGAATTGAAATCTCCAGTTAAATATTCATATGGAAATATGCCTCTTAAAGGTTTTAAATTATATTTATTTAATATTTTACATTTTTCAGGTTTCAAAGTTTTTCCCATAACATCCAATGAATAAGGAGTAAAAAATCTAAATACATCTAAAATTCTAATACAACCTAATTGCATTGAAAAATATTCTTCTTCTTGTTTGCATAGTACATTTATTTGTTGTTGTAATTTTTTAGATGAAAATAAATCTTTCATTACTGAATGGAAATCATATTTTGAACCATTGTAGAAATACAGAGGATCAAAATTATATTTAAATTTATTAGCATTAAGATTACAGGAATTATCTGCTGCACCTCTATATAATCCATTTAGATGATTATGATTTTTTACTTTATCAGTATATCTACCATTCTTATAATTAATTTTAAATTCTTTTCCACATTAATAACAATTTTTTTCATTACCAAAATTAAATTTTCCTTCATATGTTAATGGAAGCATTGATATATTTGTTTCAAGCAATTGTGAATAGCGACCATGTAATTCTTCTACTTTCTTTGCAAACATTTCTGAACTATCTTCACCATAGTATTCATAATATTCTGATTTAAATAAATTGGGATAATTTGAATAAATGTACATTCCCCAACATAATGGTTTTTGTTCAAATAAATATTTTTCTTTACTTTGTTCAGGTGCACTTTTTTCATATTTACCATTATAAGAATTTTGTGTCATGTTAACATTATATGCTTCGAAATCACAATAAATAGTAAAGGGTACTTTATTTTTCAAATAATGTCTATTATATATTAAATAATCATCTTTAGGAAAAGTATTTTCAACTGCTTCATTTTGTTGATAATTCTCCAAATGTCTATTCATTTCTTCCTTAGTTCTAAAGCTTGTCATACATTGGAGACAAGGAAAATTAGCATTATCTGAAGTTTTTGTAAATATAAAAACATCTTTACACAATCTAAAATGTCCCTGATAATGTAATATATTCGCTTGTGCTGATTGTTTTGTTTGTTTTAATTTTTCAAATTTATCTTGATATATTTCATGTGTTAAATCAATATCTCTTGTAAGATGATTTGTAGACTGTTGATAATTCTGCTGAATCATTTCTAACTGTTGTTCAAATTCTTTATTATATTGTTCTTTATTTTGTTGCTGACTGTTTTTAAAACATTCATTTACTTTTTGATTAGTTTCATTTAATTCTTTATTATCTTCATTTAATTCTTTATTGCCTTCATTTAATTTTTGAATCGTTTCTATCTTATTTTGATATTTATGGAGATATTCCTGCAGTAACATTTTTGATTGTTGAAAATAATCTGTTTTACATTTTGACAAAATTTTATTTAAATTTTGTATTTTTTGTTGATATTCTATAGCTAAAGATGAATAATTGGAATCATAATCATAATTAAAACTGCGTCCTTTATAATTATCATGATTAATCATTATTGGTGATAATGTTTTAACAATCTCAAATTTTTCAGCACATATTACATTTCCTTGGTAAAAAATATTATGATGCATGTAATTTCCTCTATCATTATATACTATCTCTGATTGACAAAAACTTTTATTATTCAAATAATTTTTTTTTAATCTGAGTAAAATGGAGTAATATCACCAATAGAAACATATTTCCCATTTAATTAAAAAACATTTACTTCTATTAAATTTTTATTCTTTTTATGAAACTTTATTAACCTATTATAATCATATGGAAATTCATCTAAGCCATCAGAGAGATTAAATTCATTTACATATTCTTCTTTATTGTAATGACTTAGTCTTTCTTTGTGATATGGTGCAGGATGTAAATGTGCTATATTACTCCACAGAAAACAACGTTCATCTTCATTTTTTATGTTGATTATTTGTGGAGAACTGAAAGGAAGGGGTATGTAACTACCACCAGCATCATTTTTATATTTATCAATTACTATTTTTTTAGATAGTATTTTAACAAACCTCCAACCAGATTCACGTAACTGGGTTTCAATTATACAATTTTCTAATTTATTTACCATTATTTCAATATGGGTTGCATATTATTTACTTAATGAATTTCTTGTGTCTGTGCAAAATGTCCTTGTATTATTTCTTCAGGAATTCCATCGGATCCAGTTTTTGTATAAGATACTTCTACATTCATATAACATTTGAAAGATTTATTAAATATTTTGAAAAAGTTTGTTAATACATCATAAAAAGTTTTATCGGTTTCATCAGTATTATATTCAACAGATTCATTAAATAAATATTTTATATCTGTTACAGCTTCATCAAATTCATTTATCTCGTTAAATTCATCAGTGTCGCTAAATAAATATCTTCCATCTGTCACAAGTTCATCTTCACTATTAAAAACTTTTTATATTCCGAATAATCATCAAATATTTTTTTAACTTTAATATCAGTAGGCAATGTTTCTAGATAGTTTTTATAATTATTTAATTTGATATATTTCCTTTATCAGCTCGATCTACATTTTGTAAATGCATTTTATTTTTTAAATGAGATTGATAGCTTCTTTTTGTTTGTAACTTTCTTTTACATAAGACAATAAAACTTTTCCATTTTTAATTTTTTAAAGAAAAAATTTCTGTTTTAATTTTATTCAAAAAATCTTATAAATTTTAGATTTTATAAATTTAAGATTTAATAAATTTTAGATTTTATAAAATTTGGATTTTATAAATTTTAAATCTTGTAAATTTTATACATTTTAAATCTTATAAATTTAAAATTTTATAAATTTTAGATTTTATAAATCCTATAATTTTTTTTAAATAAATGGAGGAAAATTTAATTGATGCCATGTTTTTGAATCATAAACTGTTAAATGTTCTTTATTAATTAAGCTCTGTAAATTATGGCATGCAAAAAATACTCTAAAACTTCTTGAACAACGTGGAAAATCATTTGTTTTAGTGTATTTTTATATACCGTGTTTTATTTTATAATCTCTTACAAATTGCATACATTTATGGTGATAATAATGTTCAACTTCTTGTTTTGGTGTAAGAGAATGTGTAGGATGACGATAATCTTTTAAAAGTGGTACATGTTCTATTTTATACTCCTCCCACATTTTTGAATCGTTATTTTATGAAAAATTATAAGAAATATATCAAAAAGTATACATAAAAAAATCTATCAAAAAAAATATATCAAAAAAATATATCAAAAAACCTATCAAAAAATTCATCAAAAAATTGTCATTAAAAAAATTTATGAAAAAAAATTAATCAAAACAATATTATCAAAAAAAAATTTATCAAAAAAAAATTAATAAAAAAAATTATCAAAAAAATATATAAAAATAATTTTATAAAAAATTTTACGAAAAAAATTATGAAAAAAAATATCAAAAAGAATTTATTAAAAAATTTTATCAAAAAATTTTATCAAAGAAAATTTACGAAAAAATGATTTATCTGAAAAAATATAACTAATTAATTATAGCACTATTAGGTTGAATATTATTAGGTTGAATATTTTTTTTGAATTTATTCATATGTATACCATATGGTGTGTTTTTTATATGAGAATATAATAACGTTTGATCTAAAAAACTCATCTTACAAACTTGACAAATTTGAGACAATTCCAGTTTTTTTTTCTTATGCGAGAGAAAAAAATTACTTTTTTATTGTTAAAAAATGTTACCAAATGTTGGTGGAGGTGCATATATCCCGAATAATCGTAAATCAGAAATAGAAATGGAAAAATATATCATGAAAACTGGAGACGTTTTATCTGGTCCATTGCATCTTTCTATTCTTCCGCAACAAAATACAGAGTTAACAAATAAACAATATGTTGATACACAAATAAATGACTTAAAAGAAAAATATGTAAACGATGTTTTGGTTCCACTGATGAATGAATTAGAGTTGCTTAAACTTAATGACAACTCATTAAACGAAATATTATTAAAACTTGATAAAAAGGATAGAGAGCTAGAAGCAGATATAGCAAAACTTTTAAAAAAATTTCAGAACAATCAAAATTTTTAATATTACTTTCTATAAATTTAAAATCTGCAGTTATTAAAAAAAACAACAGATAAAATTATTGAAAGAACAATTAGAAGATGAAATAGAAAAACTTCCTAAAAAATTTTTAAAAATTTAAATAAGTCACAAGCTACATTCCAAAAAATGTTGATGAATTGAGTTCGAAAATTACTCAACAAATTAAAAAGATGAATAGAATAATAAATGAAGTAATCTCACTTAATCAAAAAGTTGATAAAATGAAAACTCTGAAGTTGATGAATCAATTTGGAAAATGAATTAAAGAAAAATTATAAAGGAAATAAAGAACAGTTAGATGCTGTTAAAAATCAGTTAGATGTCGTTAAAGTTCTATTGAATGCTCTTAAAATGGCGTTGAAGATGAATCAGCAGAAAATGCGAGTTAATGGAAAAGAAATTAAAATACATCACACGCTGCTTGACGCAATAGATAAAGTTCAGCAGAAAATTAATTAAGTTATCACGCGGTTGTTGTACATTCATAAACAAAAATATTAACTTAAATATTTTTTCCAAATGTCAAATTTATTCCTAAAAAATGCCTATAATTTATAAACACAATCTTAAACATTTTGCTTTAAATCAAATAATAGCACATGAACCATCTATGAAATCTGTTTGCCATTATAACAATGTAGAAACAGTTCAAAAAGAAGGAGATAGTGTAAACCGCGGAGCTGGAATATTTTCTGGAATCACTGATAATATAGGAAGTATCGTTAATGTTATTAAAAATAATAAAGATTTGATTACATCTGCTGCAAAAGGAGCAGCTGCTATAGGTAGTACAGCTAGTGCAATATCAAATGCTGTTAAGTCTCAAAACGAATCAAGACAACTAGAAACTATTCGTAAACTTAAGAATGATTCCGAAGAACTAAGAAATCAAAAAAACTTTCAGAGGAAACAAAAAACAAAATTGGTAACATAGCAGCTGATAATAGTTAACATGAGAAGAAATCAATTGAAGAAATAAGAGGTAATGGTTTAGCAAAATTCTAAAATATATTCGAAAAGGAAACATGAGAAAATATTTTTTGTGTGCGAGAATTTTTTTTCTGTGTGTGAGAAAAACAAAAAAGTCAAATTATTTTTTATAAAAATGTCTTCTCTTATCGAAAATAAATTTAGATTAGACGATCCTCCAGATCGTCAGTTACAATCGTCAGTTGCAATCAAAAAAAGAATGACTATATAAGAATTGCTATGAATCCCGGATCTTCTAGTAGAGTAAATACTGGAGGAGACTTAATCTTTGAAGTTGATAATCAACAAAGTTATTTATATTTACCTGATTCCTTTTTACACTGTGAATATTCTTTATATAGTGATGCCAATTTTACAACACCATTAGCAGATAGCGATAATATTGCATTAGAAAACAATTTTTTTCCAAGATTACTTACACAAATGCGTTTAGCTGTTGCAACTCAAAATATAGAAACAATAAGTGATTCTCCAGGTGTAATTGATACAATGCTTAGATTTGTAACAATTGATGAAAATAATAAAAAGCATGAAATCGAAGGTTGGTTTCCTGATACTAATGATGGTATAATTGTTGATGATTTAACTCACGCTGGAACAGTTGCAGCAGGAATTGCGAAAGATGTAGAAAATATTGCAAATCATTTAAGTAAAACAAACAATAGTGCATATAAAGAAAGACGTGAATTTAACAAGAAAAGTAAACAGACAGTTAATTGGTCATTGTCTCCATTATTCGGATATTTAGATTATGATAAAATATCACATCAATTAAAATTTAAATTAATAATTCATCGTACAGCAAATAATGAATTAATATTTTATCGTAAGACTGGAAAAAAAGGATATTTAAAAATTGATAGACTTCAATGGTGGATAAAACATATTACTCCTAGTTTAGAGGTTGAATTAACTATTGCAAAAAGATTAAATTCTAACAAACCAATTCCAGTAACTTTTCTTAATCGTACTGCTAGTTCTGTCACTTTTTCTGAACAAAGATTTAAATGGCATTTTACTAGAACTTCGAATACTATACTAGGTTTTATATACGAAGATATAAAAACTATACGAAGATATTTATTACTAATTTTTCAAAGAAATAATTCTCCAAGTTTTGATAAGAACAACAATCTTTTTCATATTAATACAATTCGAAGTTTACAAGTTGCTTTAAATCAAACCCGATATCCAATTGATCCATTAAGATTCGATGATACCAATAATCAATTTATGGAAGGACATGATGCTTATAGAAATCTTTGTATAGAATTTGGAGTTGAACCACAATTAACTCCTGGAGATTGGAGACATTTATATCCTGTTTTCGGTTTCGATTTAAGTGCACAACCTGAAGATATTATCGAGACTGGTTGTGATGTAACAATTAATATTGAAAACAAAGATTCCACAACTTCATTGATGGCTTATGGTTTAATGGTAGAAGATGTAAAATATTCTATTGAAATTCTTAATGGAAAGATGGCTAGAATTAATTAATTTTTTAGTAATAATAATATTTTTAGCAATTATTAATAAAATTTTTTTAGTTATTAGTAATAATATTTTTTCATAACTATAATAGATTAAAAATTCTTAACTTAATTTTTTTTATTAAAAATGTCGCAAACGAAGAGTAATAATAATAATAATAAAACTGTTGAATTAAAACTAAGCAACATTGTTGACAAAAATACACCTAAAATTATTGCGATTAACAAAAAGAAATATTACATAAGTAAACCAATGATAGAGAATATTAACGTACAGGAAGAAAAGAATGGTGGAATTCTCCTATTGATTCCACTAGCAATAGGTGGCATAGCACCAGCAGGAAGTGTTGCAGGTGGGACAGCTGGTATTGTCCAAGCAGTAAATGAAAATAAATCAGAGAACGCAGCATTAGAAGAACAAAAACGTCATAATAGAGAGTTAGAGAAAGTTTCTAGGGGAGAAGGAATAGTAGATAATTTTATTAGTAAATTAAATTTAGTTGATGAAGGAAAACGAGTTCTTAAAAACATTCTACATAATGTTGATGATTTAATTGAAATAAAAGGAACTAAAGATGGTTCTGGAATATATCTAAGTCCTAGTATGACTAGCTAAAACATTTATTTTATTTTATCTTTAAAAATGAATTCCACAAATTCTACAAGTTCTACAAATTCTACAAATTCTACAAATTCCAAAAATTTATTTAAATTAAAAATTTCTAATTAAGATTTATTGAATCATCTCTTAAAAGTACATAAAGCCTCAAATTGTCAGCACACCGGTGGTGATTCAACTTCGTTGCATTCCGGTGGTGACATACAAAAAACATTAGAAAACTTTCCTGGATTTATTTGGAGTAAATGTTCAAAAGAAAACATCTTCCTGGTCATACATATATCGGTCCAGGAACTCGATTAGATATAAGACTAGATGAGAACAATAATCCAAAACCAGGTGAAGAACCAATAAACAGAGTTGATGCAGCAGCTTATAGACGCGATCTAGCTTATCGAAATCATGACCTAAGTTCTCGACATGAAGCAGATAAAAATATGATTCAGGAATTAGATAATATTCGAAATCCTACATTTAGAGATAAAATTGAAAGAATGTTTGTTAAGAAAGCTTTACAAGCTAAAATATTATTCGGTCAGGGTTTAGACAAAACTCGTAACTCTGAAACCTTTGCCTCCGAAATTCAAAAGGAATATAGAAAGCCAAAATATCAATTGAAAGTAAAAGTATTTAATAAAGATGATAGTTCGAGTGCTGATCTAATCAATATGCCGAATGATTCTGATTATAAATACGCAACGACCGTTACAGTTTTATATACACGATACGCTTGGGCAAAGCCTTTAAAAAACAAAAGTGGTCTGTCAGTTAAATATGCGTTTGAAGAAATCTTTAAAGAATGTAATAGAAAGCCAAAAAAATTGTTTGTTGACAAAGGATCTGAGTTTTACAATCGAAATCTTAAGCCACTATTTGATTTAGTCTATTACACTGAAAATGCTGGCAAAGCCGTAGTAATAGAAAGATTTAATAGAACTTTAAAAAATAAAATATTCAAGAAAATTACAGAACAAGGTAATCAGAAATGGTTAAAAATATTACCAGGAATTGTTGAGGATTATAACATATAGATTCATTCAAGTATTGAAGAAACTCCAAAGAATGCTTCTGACGATCCTGATTTGATACGAAAGAAAATATTCGAAAATAATTATTCGAATGAGAGTAATCCGAATTTACAGAAACGTAAGCCGAAATTTAAAACTGGAGATAGGGTACGAATATTTAAGTACAAGAATAAATTTGAAAAAGGTTTTGTTGGTTATTGGACTAAAGAGATATTTGAGGTTTGTAAAATAAATCAAACTTATCCGATTACTTATGAAATAAGAGATTTAGGTAATGAGGAAGTCACTGGCAGATTTTATGAAAACGAATTACAAAAACCGAGCTTTAGCCATTAGAACTAACGTTTTTCGGGAATAAGATTCCCTTAGTCAATTCCCTTATTCAATTCTAACATAATATCTAGAAATGGTACTCCTTCCTGTAATTTAAATAAAACAAAGACATAACTGGCCGCAATAAGTTGTTCCTGGTCTTTGAATTTGAAAAGTATTGTAAGTTTCATTTTCCAGTATTTCTTTTACTTCTTTTGTTGGATGAAGTTCGTATGAATCAAAATAATAATTAGAACGGTTTTTATTTCTTTTCCCTGCTGACCAATGTACTCCTTTTTGATCTGATGTGTGAAGATTTGTTACAAAATTCATTTCAGCTACATCTTTTATCAATAGTAATTCATTTCTCATCAATACGTGAAAATTCTTTATTCCCAATTGATTAGCAATTTTCTTTAGATCAAAATTCGTAGTTGTTTGCTTTCCATATAATTTAAAGAACTCGGTTATGCTAGACATTTTATAATATTCTTATAATTTCTGCTAGGGACCCCTAGCAGTCAGAAGGGAGTGATTGAGTTAAAAAAACTGTCGCATAATGATGACTTTCCTTACTACTTATTCGATTTTGAAATGATTTAATTTAATCTAAATTGAAAAGTTACATTGTTTAACAGATTTACTCTTTTCATGAACTACTCAAAATGAATTAGAAAAAAATGAGTTTTAGATAGTTCTTGAATCACTGCTTGCTTACTTGCTTTTCAGATGTAGTTGTCCTCAAAATCATTTGTCTTGAATGGCTTGCAATTGTGATGTCTATTCATCTTGAGTTGATGATGTTCCTGGTTGTAGATTTAAAACAATTTGACTTGTTTTCATTGTCTTATTATAATAATCCGTTTCAAGCCGTTCATCAAGAGAACGTTTCATTCTCGCCGTTTCACGCTTCACAATAAGAATTGCTTTTTATTGTCACCACACCCTTATGTGTTCTCAATCCATGAATTCACAAGAAGAATTGCTTTTATTGTCATCGCGCCCTTATGTGTTTAACCTATTCATGCGGAAAGAAGAAACGCTAAATGAATTTTGTGAATGGATTTCTAAAACTGACTTTGAAAACAGACTTTGAAAACTGACTTTGAAAATAATTTACGTAGGGGTGAATTGAACTGTCAAAATTTTACCTATGCGTAAATTGAAATGACAAGAGATTCCGCTATAATTTAGGGGAAAGCTGTTAGATGTATTCCGTTGCTAGAACAATAAATATCTCTCTCTCTCTCTCTTCAATCATCAGCCAGTGTACGTGTTCATTGAATAATTTTGAGTTTATGAGTTACAATGATCTTCTAGTTCACACAATTAGTACTTTAAACAATGGTGAGAGTACAATAACGAAGAATGTCTAAGTAATAATTGCGTCTTCTGAATTTATCATAATGCTCTGGAACGGTCATGATTTTCAAGAGAAAAATTATAATTCTCAAATTTGAGATTTTGAAAAAATTTGAAAAATTAGGTATTTTTAAATACGCTTAAATTTATGAATTTAGGTCTTCATAGCCTGAAAAATGACCAAAATTCTCAAATTTAGTCGTATTTAAAAATACCAATTTTTTTAGGCTTGTCCTGGAACGGTCTTTTTCCCATTACTAACCTTCGCTTGTACATGTACTCGTACATATCATTAGATATAGGACTCATTAAATTCAGATAGTAGGTCAAAGACTGATAACTTGATTGTATAATCTCAGACATAGTCTAGATGAGTATACCCATTATGTCTATAGACTCAAACGCGATCGCCATTATCAGCAATGGACCGTGATAGAGATGCGAATAGGGAATGCGAAGCTTCCAAATGTTCGAGAAAAGGAAATGCTATTGGTAAGTGTTGCTTTAAGGTCTATAGGCCCATGTCTGCATAGAAATGCGCCAAGATACATTTAGAAAAAAGTATCACGAAGTTTTCGATGGGGCTTGTGTACGGCACTTTGAAATGATGGCTTGGGGCTATCCACCTTTTCGAGGCCATTAGGCATAGTCGTATGCTTACATGCAGTTTGGACTTAGCTTACTTTTTTGTGTTAATCTAGAATTTTACATGAAATGCTCATTACAATATAAATGATAAAAAGAGGTTTATCATTTGACAATTTAAGGCGTGTAAGCCTAAAAAAATTTCCCAAAATGCAATAGCGTTTGTGCATCGATCACGACCGTTCCACTAACGAGCTTCAATTCCAATACCTTAAGAATAGACGCCTATGGGGCCTATATAGGTCTACATGAGCGCGTAGGTAAAGACGGGTCTACATGTAGACCTATACACAATGCGCTACAGAAACCTAGCGCCTATTCATTCCTTTCAGGACTGAACAGAAGTCGCTTAGGTGTCATCGCAAAAAGACATTAAATTCCGAGGAACACGTTGCGTCGAATTTGGCTCAAAGGCGATTTCAACACCATGTCTACGATTGGACGACTAACTTCGTTGACAAAAGCAAAAGAAGAACGGTTGTATGACTCGATCGTGAGTAGACAGAAAAGAGAACTTTTTCAAGAAGCCTAAAAACAGCACTAGGTGACATGCCACACATAATTACGTGACACCCCAAACATCCGTGGTTAAGGTCATTCTATTCTTCTACCCACTTACATGCGCGCTGCACTAAGACTCATAGATCACTTGATCTGATACTGTTAAAACATGAGGAATGTTTATGAATACGCGCGAGCGAGAGTTTATATTTTGCGCGTCGTCTACGGTTGTCTACGTTGCCGCTTGAACTACGGATGAACCGCTCAGCATGTTCTGTCTTCCCTGAGCATGAAATTGAGGTCCTATCACATTGTTTAGCCTCTGATACATGCAGACACATGAGACACGAGGTCTATATAACAGGACTGCCAACTATACTAACTTAAATAACAGATGTTGCAGCAATATCCCCCATAGCCACGGATGTTTAGGGTCATACGCGTAGTTTACGCGTGAATCACACGTAATTGAGCGTGGCATGTCACCTAGTGAATGTCGAGTTGATTAGTTTGCCATCACACACCTGTAACTGTCTTCAACCACTTGATGTTAGTGTTTTTGGCCCTTTGAAGCGATCATGGCGAGAAAGATGCCGATAATTTATTGATAAAAACCCCGGTAATTTCGAAGAAGACTTCTTTCCGTGAGTTGTTCTCGGGAGCCTGTAAAACTGCATGTAATAAAGAAAATACTGTGTCAGACTTCCGGAAGACTGGATTATTTCCGTTATCATTTGACACATTATCAAAAGATAGTTTTCTTCATTCCAAAGAACTTCTTGGCTCCAGCCAGATTGAAGGTAATGAGGAATCGACTTCTCTCGAAAGTGATGAAAACAATGTGTCTTAGTCTGTTTATACATGTGACCTGCAAAATGTGGGAAGTGAAGCATCTCCATGTACTCTTCCAGAACAAGAAGATGGCATCACTACCATCAACCATCAAGGTGAAATAATTACGACAGCCGATGGTCATACATACCAATGCATTGGTAGCTCTGCACCCTCTACTTCTCTCCAATTATACACTCTAATTATGCCTGAGGAGGATAGAATAGAAATTCGAATAGAAAGGCTGCGTTGGATGCATTCTGTAGGATACGAGAGTCATCAATCGGTCACAATGCACCTAGAGCAAAATCAAAAGCACCTGTTGGATGTAGGCCTATTCGCAAATCCTCTACTTCGGTAGTTGATGAAAACATATGCCAATCTTGCGGGGTTCGCTATGAAGACGATGCGTCTGGGGTAGACTGGCTTCAATGCATGGATTGCAAACGATGAGAACACAATGATTATGGCAAATGTACTGTTGAAACTTTTTTCCGTGCAGTTTGCGCAAAAAAAAGTGATGGAAATGTTATCTCATTGAAATGTTAGTAATTCACGTGCAGAGTTTACGCATTTGTAATTGTATAGTGAGGAGTCTAGGCTAGATAGATCTAGGCTATTCTACGTTCAGAAATGACTGCATTCATGAAAATGCATACAGCATAAGTGCACGGTTTTTGATATGGTTTATATGATTTATATTTGCAAACAAACAATTGTGTTAGATAATAGTGTTTTTTTATAAATATATAGAAATATATTCAGATCAAAATCTTGCTTTGAAATTTTTTTCTGGATCATGAGTGTTATTGCGTGCAGGCATATGCCTACTATATATTCTACGTACATTAAGTGTGACGCATAAAGGCTATATAGTTCAGTTTCAGGGCCCTAATCTACACAAATCTATACACCGTATCCAAATTAGACTGATGTGGTGTTCAAATTAGACGAGTAGCATTGCATGTATTAGATAGGTGTTAGTAAAAATGTCCAAATTAGCCGAGTTTACCCTACACCTTATTCCAAGCATTATACGACAAGTTAAGCCGAAAACTAGAGATACATAATGTGTAGTAAAAAATTAAGATAAAATCGAGAATAATATTGCTAACTTTTATTACAATCAATTAACTTCTAATTGGTAGTAGGCGTATTTTTATACGCATACCACTTAATTACATTCTTTGAAATGTTATGTTATCGCAACAAGGTAATAATGTTGTTTGTCAGTTACCCATGTTAAGTGATTGACTTATTCGCATCAGTTAACCGTTGAAAAAGAAATTTATGGGTCCAATCTTGACACTCGAGATTTTCACTACGCTGTTTACCATTAAAAAACACTAATACCAAAGGCCAACATTGGTAGAAGCGAATTTCATTAAAACTTGCCTAAAACACCGTAGTAGAAAATAGCCTCAGTCTAGTAGATGTAACATCGACAGAAATTTTTAGAATTATATAATGAATTCGATGGATAAACTGAGACATCGATTCAAATGTATTCACTGTCTTTACGCATGTCCTATCAGGCCTGTGGAGGCAGCCTATTTGAATCCGCCTCAGACATCAGTAATAATATAATATAATATAATATAGTAATACAACATAATACGGTATAATACGGAATAATATGGTATAATATATGCCACATACTGTAGTTATAATATCAACATATTATACATAATACGTAATATAACGTAATATGATGCTATACGATATAATTAATTTTTCCTTGTAGGTCTAGTTCTACACACTGATGATTAGTCTTGCTATTCTTATAACACGGTGGGCCTACAGTCGATCTACAAATCTGGTTGGGTACTGCAGTCATTGATGATATATTTATCAATGATATATGATACCAGATTTATGCACTCCGAATTATTGAACAGTACTATAGAAGGCTGTAGTAGCCTTCTACACTACTGTTAAATTCGGAGTGCAATGGCAATCCGTTTTTCACGAACATCATGCGTATAGCTAGACCCTCTGGTACAGAAGCATAAAAAATATGCTGTTCATATAAATATCGGATTATGTTCGATTTCTATGAGTTCAAGTTTTCTCAACCAGTCTACATGTAGATCTACATTTCATTAATCAGAAAGTTTAAGGGATCTACTTCACAGACGTGGTCGGCTAGCTGTTGCCTATACAATATCCACTAATTAATGAAAATTCATTCATTAATCAAAGGAAACGGCGGTGATGGTGTCCAAACGCCGAAGTAACCAAAATCACAATAGCCTTCGCACTATATATTTTCATAGATTTACTTCTGTTATTGAATAGTGAACAATACAACTACTAAATGCAGTACAGACGATAGAGATGAATTACTTATGCGGTCAATGGAACATATTCAATGGAAGACATGTACTATATCTAAACTTCATTCAGTATTTTTTGATATTGGGTGGCATAAATTGCATCTATAACAGATGTACATCAAATAACATCAAATATATGCATCAAATGATAGGATTACAACAACATTCATTAAAATTTCGAAAGCCGTAGGCGGCCTATTTTTTACGCCTCCGCCTCCACAGCCCTGTGTCCTATAGTTTGTCTATGCTTTCCTTGTATGCTATATTTGTAATTTCAACCAATCATGTTGTAAGACTTCTATAGTAAATAAGTATCCAAGATGTAAGATTTCCAAGATTGTCCCATACTGTGATGAAATGAAAAATTGAAATCTATTGGCAAAAATCAATCCTTTTACATTTTGATTCCATACGTATTGCGTAAACACAATGAAAATTCAAACGTTTAGTGGAAAATCCAGTAGTGTAGTTCATGAAATAGTTAAATTATGATTACTTATATTAAATTATGAAATTTACACTGTAGACTCTGTACCAGTCACCATGTCAATTATAATGTGAAATCCGCCACAAGAACTGGGAAAATTATCTAAATCGCATGGATCCATAACGCGCGATTGCTACATAAGATCAAATATTATCATACAATATAGCCTAAGCCTTTACTAATTAAGAGCCCTGGCTGTTTTCAATGTGAATGCAATATTCTAAAGAAACATGACTACAAATAGAAATTAATTAGGAAATTTCCGAGCTCACCGTTGTGTCCATATCGTTGATGCAGAAGACATGGATCTAGTGAGAACGGCAGATGGAAGGAAGTCGACAACATTGAGATGATTTCCGCTGTCTGCTTGTTGGGGTCTGGAATACTGATGGCCACGACTAGGACTCACCAAGATCATCACAGGAAACCAATTTTCCATTGAGTGTAGTGCAAATTCAAATCTGTATTCAGGCTGACTCGAAAATTATTCACGACATAGGATGTACAGTCAATTAATTAAGATTGTGAGGAATAAATCGGTGTGAAATGCCATTAGACGACGTTGAATAAATTCGAAATTGTTCTCCGAACTGCACCACACTGATCAGATATAAATTGAGCATTGAGCAAATCACATCCATTTTCAACGGTGAGACATTGAGTTAGTTAACCAAGTCAATTTTCTCAGTCGACATTCGCCTGCAATTGTGAAAGTTGATGATCGGCTGTTCCCTGTTCCCTCTACAAGTTGCCGGCTTTGACTGCGCTTCACGACCTGGCCAATCACGTAAGCGAAAGGGACGATCAATCGCAAGATAGCAAAACATTGCGCTGCTTGAAAATGCGTGTCGTGTGTGAAAAAGTGCTTATGCCACGTCGAACAGAGAAAATTCGCGCGGGCCATTGCTTCAACTGAATCACAACCAAAGGCAATTGTATAATAACAGTGACTATGAAGATTGGCCTTGCAGACGCAAGCATGTGGTACAGAATTAGATTGTTTAATCGTGTCACTTTGCCAAAAGTGCAAACTGATTCAAACAGATAGCACATGCAGGAATTAATAAGTGGGCAAAAAAAATTTTAATACCTTACAGAGATAGGAAAAATAGTCGTGCGTCGCTTGCGGATTTACTCTGAATTCCTTCAAAATGTTCCGATCGCCACGACTCCTTCACATTCGAAGAATTCAGATCATCTCGCAAAAGGTTTCTCGATAATGTTAGGTCCTCCGATCATTTTAAAAAAAAGTTAGCAGGTGCATAAAAAAACGTTCACAAACCTCTCTGTAGAACTTGACATCGTCTGTGTCTCTTTGCTGTGTGATCCGGTTGATAACAGTCACAGAAACTTTGCACAATTTGGCGTGTTTAATGTTCAACTGGCTGGTCATTGTTCGATTGCTATGGTATTTAGTCAGCAGATTGTGCCATTTCATTTACGTTACATGTTCCAATACTTCCCTTCTAGTCAAATGGAAGAAGAGACGACCTGTCTAATTCTGTGGGTTCATGAGTGACATTACCGCCCATCAAATGAATAGCATGCAACTCACAAACTATAACTTCCAAGATCGCCCGACACACACAACACAAGGATTCGATAGAAAAGAAATTGAAATGAACGCAAAACATGCAGGACGATGTTCTTTACTTTGGTTCTGCTCACTGAAATCAGTTATCAAAATGACAAGAAATTGGCTTGGTTATCATATGTTACGTAAAGAAATAATATTTTTGTCGAAATTATGCACGCGTTTGATTCTGACAGGGCATACCGTGTACTCTCGCACACATCGGCAAAAGTAGAATACAATCAAACATCAAAACTAAACGTTTCAATTTAATAACACTAAAACAAGATGCCAAATTACAGATTATCGATCTTCAATTCTTCGCTACAGCACAAAATATTCTCAGATGTGATCTACATCCAGGCTTTCAGCAAACGTTCGACATAGATTTTTGTTGATAAAACCAAAAAGATAAACGAATCAAGTAGCATTCAATTAGTTTAAGCAAAACAAACATGTATATTTTATCAGAATTTGCACGGAAATTCCCGGACATGCGCACCGTTTCTATTCCGTGAAGCGTTCGTAAATCTTGAATTTAAAGTTCGAGGAAGGGAAGCCCGACGGAATTTCGTATACTTCCGTTTTTTATCCATAGTTCCATGGACAAAAGTGTGAGTTAATGGAAGACCGACGGATGTCCATTTCTTACCCGTTTTGTCCGCGAACAATGCTTGCTCGGCGGGTATTTACATTCTGAAAATGATGTCTCGTCAAAATTAATTAAGTTTATGATGAAAACTGTGTCCGATAAGGTACAAAATCAATCTCCATCTTCTCAATTTCTTGTGAACGTCAAAAGTTTAGTGCAAAAACAAGTGGTTGCGACAATAACTGTATATTTAATATTTGTCTAATTTCAATTTCATTCCTCAACTGTATAACTGTTTAAATATCTCGTCACGGCCTCGTTCTTGCTTTCCGTGTTTTGCCTTTATCTCGTGGTCTCTCTGACGATGTGTTATACAAGGAATTGATTTCTTTTGGGGCAGACTTATAAATCCTCCGCAACATTGCAAGACAGATGATTGTTGATATTAGTCCCACAGCGATGAAACAAGCAACAATAACAATAATAAGAGAATGAGATTTACTATGTGAATGAATTCGAACGTCTAACGTGAAAGAATGGTCGGCGCTCCCAAAGCTGTTATCAGCCCGACATGTCCACTTTCCCCTTTCATCAAATATCACGTTTGTGATGATCAAACGGGATACAAACATCTTTCCAGTTACATTGTACATGGCTCTGTCTGTAGAGTTGATTATTTTCTCACCACTTCTATACCATGTAACATTGGCAATTCCGTTGGATATGACCTTACAGTCAAAATAGACATCATCTAGTCTGTTGACCGACTTTTGCGATACTTCGCTGGAAATTGAAGGGGGAACTGAGAACTTGCTTTTTGGTGCTATTGAAGGTTTCGGTCGAGTGTGGTTCTTCGGAGCGTGACACACAAATTCTTCAGGCTTTAAATCAAAAAGTAATCTGCCCGACAGTTTTGAAGGAGATGCGCACTCCCCAGTGTATGTTGTAAGCTGATGTGATTGTCTTTTTCTCCATTGACTCAACCATCTCAGACCACAGTCACATCGAAGCTTATTACCCTTTAATTTGAGCGTATGTAGATTGATCAGATCTTCGAAGGTCTTGTCAGGGATAGTCTGTATGCCATTTTTACTTAGATAGAGAGTCGTCAAACGTCGTAGTTTTTGAAAAGCATTGACTTCTATTACTAAATCTTTTGTTGAGTCTGTTATTTCCATCCATTCCAATTTCTGCAAGGACTTAAAGAAGCCATTGGGAAGTTTTTGCAATGGACAATGCGTAATCACCAAAGAAGTCAGACTTATCAACGGTTTTATTGCTTCCTCCGTTATTCCTTCTCCAATAACCAAGTTAGATTCTACTATTAGCAGTGTTGACAGAGAAGCTAGCTCATCAAATGCCGTGTCGCTGATTTTTTTTAGGCTTGTCATACGTATTTCTACATATTTTAACCTTCCCCAGTTCTTAAACGCAATATCGGGAAGTTCTTGCAATTTCATTTCGGAACTTATAGTCATCGTTGTGACATCAGAATATTTGGCTTCGTAACTTGGTATGCTTGTCAGGCCAGTACTGTCACAGTTAAGCACTGCGCCGGCATTGTGTATTTCACATGAAGATCCGCATAGGCCGACTTCAAAGAGATTGTGCAGCAGAATAATCCAAGGAATCAGACCCAAAGGACGCGTGGAGAGCGCACACATTTCACGAACCTCCTGAAAAATAGATATAATTAATTGAGTATCGTAATAATTATCAGTGTTGTATTATGACGCCCATCATTTCACGACGTCAGATTTTCATAAATTCATGGCTTTAGCGTGCATCTTTTAAGATTTCATGAAAAATGTTGTTCCCCATTAATGGTAATTTTGATTGAAAGACATCAGAAACAGTATTTGCTCATGCAAGTATACTTGATGTTGGTTCTAAAAGGAATCTGACTTTCACAAGAAAATAATACGAGAATTTTGACGAGAATCTTTAGCACGAATGACAAAATATAATTCATGAAATCAGCGCTAAAAAAATTTTATAATTGTTGCAACTTGGTATAACACGAGAATATGCATAGATAAACATAGCGTGAAAATGCTCATATGATGCCATTGCGAAGGTTAACAAAGCAATTTAATCACAAGGAATATACACAAACAATTTCAAATACTTGCAAGATGCGGTCCACCACAAGCTAAGCGAAAGAACCACATGAAAAGTTGACGAAACTCAGATTGATCTTCTACACTATAAATCGCTGGATACGAAAATTACATACAAGCATATATCAAAATCACATACAATTTGAAACTGACATCTGATACGAGATTCTGGTATGTTTACAGAGATCTGGCATGTTTTTCATACCGCATCTCACTTACTTTCGTATGTGATTGGTATGTAGTAATACGAACTATTCTATCTGTGATTGGCTGGTTTACACTGAAATACGAGTTATTGGTATGTTTTATATGCGAGACCTGATGCAAATTCATCCTTATTCGTATGCCTCTGGTATGCATTTCGTATGTGCAGCTTTAAGTCACATTGCATAAAAATATGTATATTACATACTACTGTCAAATAACTTTTTTCAGTAATACAAGTCGTGAATATTTTTTTGTTTGATAGAGTGATGTGTTACTAGAATAGTTTTATTGTGAATTTTATGCTCCACGAGTTTGTCGTCTGTTGCTACTTGCCCAGCAACATTAACAGGACGTTTAGTTAGCTCTACCTTATGAACCAAGTTGATAAACATCAATTCATTCAAATGATATCTTTCGTGCAACTATGTTGACTCAAAAATAACTATTTTTGCATTCATGAATTATAATGTATCTTTATTTCGGATTGATAAAATGCTTAATTTCAAAATTACATAATGCACAATTGTTGATGGTTGAATACTTATTGATTATTCATGAAATGTCTTAGACTGACGTGTATTAAAATCGAATTCATTATTGAAAGTATGATCCTTGAATGACATTATCTCACTACTTACGGAACAGTAGTAATATTAGTGTGATATTTATTGACAGAAGACCTTCAATCAACATACTTTGGACATGCTTTATGCTTTCTTTTAACATTGTGCTGGTATTGGTTTAGTATGTTAAGCCACCACATCTGAAATGACATACGAAAAGCATGCAAATTTATACCAAGAGAATACAGGAATATGCCAAAAAATATTTTGGTATACAACCTTCGTATGTGATTGGTATTGAGCGATTTACAGTGTAGATATGATATGTGAAGGTAATGATAGAAGGTGTGAAGATAGTGATAATCTTCTAAATACATGTATGTGAAGGCAACTGCCCTGACATGAAAAATGTCGCAAAGCAATATATTTCATGTTGCCCTTCTGGGAGGCCAAGAAAAGTTTTCACAGAAATATTCGCACAAACACATTGCTTATTGGACATTTGCCATAGATTTCGATGCTTCGCGGCCTTGGATTTCTAAGGTTTCTTGCCCTTCTGGCTTCACATCATACCTATAATCCATGGACTTCTACAATGCTAGTGGTGGGCACTACTAACGAAAATACAGTTCCACTAACCACTAATCCGCTAAATTTGCAGAACGGTTAGCGGAGCTAAATTGATCCACTAGTTTCCGCTAAACATATTACATAAGTTCATGTCTGTGTTTAACACAGTGTCGTTTAATACGATTAGGACAGACATGGATGAAGGTGGCATGGATAAAGTGGGCACTCGGGTAAAGAAGACATTCCTTATAGTTAACCTTTTCATTACATATGAACATAGCGTCTAATCAAGTCGTCAATCACTCACACAACGAGCAACATAGTTGCCAATCCGGTGAAGACAGGTGCACATCAACTTCACCATATTGTAGTTGATGAGGTGGTGAGCAACCAGGATACATATGCAGTCACTACAATATATACGCAAACAAAAACTCAATGTAAATGTGAAAATGATGTCATATCACAGTAGTAAGCCCGTGCCAAATTGAAGGCCAAATGAGCAGCGATTACTCACCACCCCCCTCCCCGGAGAGAGGACATGGTCAAGGATGTGACTGAGAAGATCGGTCCGAGAGGAGGAAACCGATTTCACTCCCCCTCCCGTAAGACGTTGCTGTTTCTGGTGGCAGGCTTTGGACGTTCACGTGTCCTGTCATGTTTTTCCACCTTTTTTTAATTGTGCAGGTTTTAGACATTTTGGGACAATAAATGGTATGTTTCAGGGTGAAGGAGTGCTTGCATGTACAAACCAAGGCCAGATTCGGAATCTACATGAAATAAGAAGGGCACACTGAAGAGGCCAAAATGGGGACGATGCAGCAGACGAGGAGGGAAGAAGGGCACACTGAGGAAGCCAAAGAGGGGACGATGTAGCAGATGAGGAGGAGATGGAGGGCACACTGGAGGGGCCAAAGAGGGGACGATGCAGCAGAGGAGGAGAGGATGAAGGGCACACTGCATGGGCCAATGAGGGGACGATGTAGCAGACGAGGAGCGGATGAAGGGGAAACAGAAGGTCGCAAAGAAGGGACGATGTAGCAGATGAGAAGGGGATGACGGGCACACTGGAGGGCCAAAGAGGGGACGAAGTAGCAGATGAGGGGGAGATGAAGGGCACACTGAAGTGGCCAAAGAGGGGACGATGAAGCAGACGAGGAGAGGGTGAGGGGCACACTGGAGGGGACAGACAGGGGACGATGCAGAAGACAAGGAGGGATGAAGGAGGCATTGAAGAGGCCAAAGAAGGGACGATGTAGCAGGTGAGGAGGGGATGAAGGGTACACTGAAGGGGTCAAAGAGGGGACGATGTGGCAGACGAGGAGAGGATGAAGGGCACAATGAAGGGGCCACAGAGGGGACGATGTAGCAGACGAGGAGGTGATGAAGGGCACACTGGAAGAGCCAAAGAGGGGACAAAGTAGAAGACGAGGAGGGGATGAGGGGCACACCGAAGAGGCCAAAGAGGGGACGATGTAGCAGATGAGGAGGGGATGAAGGGAACACTGAAGGGGCCAAAGAGGGGATGATATAGCAGACGAGGAAGGGATGAAGGGCACACTGGAGGGGCCAAAGAGGGGACGATGTAGCAGGCGAGGAGAGGTTGAAGGGGGCATTGAAGGGTCAAAGAGGGGACGATGTAGCAGACGAGTAGGGAATCAAGGGAACACTGAAGGGGCCAAAGAGGGGACGATGTAGCAGACGAGGAGAGGATGAAGGGCACATTGAAGTGGCCAAAGAGGGGACAATGTAGCAGACGAGGAGAGGATGAAGGACACACTAAAGCGGCCAAAGAGGGGACGATGTAGCTGACGAGGAGAGGATGAAGGGCACACTGGAGGGCGAAAGAGGTGACGATGTAGCAGACGAGGAGAGGATGAAGAGCATATTGAAGGGGACAAAGAGGGGACGATGTAGCAGACGAGGAGAGGATGAAGGACACACTAAAGCGGCCAAAGAGGGGACGATGTAGCGGGCGAAGACTGACACACTGATGAGGACAAAGAGGGAACGGTGTAGCAGACGGGGAAGGGATGAAGGGCACACTAAAGGGGCCAAAGAGGGGACGATGTAACAGACGAGGATGGGTTGAAGGTCACTCTGGAGGGGCCAAAGAGGGGAGAATGCAGCAGACAAGAAGGGGATGAACGGCACTCTGAAGAGACCAAAGAAGGGACGATGCAGCAGACGAGGAGGAGATGAATTGCACACATTCCTGGCCAAACAGGGGACGATGTAGCAGACGAGGAGAGGATGAAGGGGACACTGAAGGGGCCAAACAGGGGACGATGTCGCAGACGAGGAAAGGATGAAGGGCACACTGAAGGGGCCAAAGAGGGGACGATGTAGCAGACGAGGAGAGGATGAAGGGCCTACTAAAGGAGCCAAAGAGGGGACGATGTAGCAGATGAGGAGGGGATGAAGGGCACACTGAACGGGCCAAAGACGGGACGATGTAGCAGACGAGGAGATGATGAAGGGGACACTGAAGGGGCCAAAGAGGGGACGATGTAGAAGACTTGGAGAGGATGAAGGGGACACTGAAGGGGCCAAAGAGGGGACGATGTAGCGGACGAGGAGAGGATGAAAGGTACACTGAAGGGCCGAAAGAGGGCACGTTATAGCAGACGAGGAGGGGATGAAGGGCACACTAAATGGGCCAAAGAGGGGACGATGCAGCAGACGAGGAGAGGATGAAGGGTACACTAAAGGAGCCAAAGAGCGTACGATTTAGCAGACGAGGAGGGGATGAAGTGCACACCGAAAAGGCCAAAGAGTGGACGATGTAGCAGACGAGGAGAGGATAAAGGGCACACTGAATGGGCCAAAGAGGGGACGATGCAGCAGACGAGGAGGGGATGAACGGCACACTGAAGGGGCCAAAGAGGGGACGATGTAGCAGGCGAGGAGACAATGAAGGGCACACTGAAGGGGCCAAAGAGGGGACGATGAAGCAGACGAGGAGAAGGTGAGGGGCACACTGGAGGGGACAGACAGGGGACGATGCAGAAGACAAGGAGTGATGAAGGAGGCATTGAAGGGGCCAAAGAAGGGACGATGTAGCATACGAGGAGACAATGAAGGGAACACTGAAGGGGCCAAAGAGGGGACGATGTAGCAGACGAGGAGAGGATGAAGGGCACAATGAAGGGGCCACAGAGGGGACGATGTAGCAGACGAGGAGGTGATGAAGGGCACACTGGAAGAGCCAAAGAGGGGACAAAGTAGAAGACGAGGAGGGGATGAGGGGCACACTAAAGCGGCCAAAGAGGGGACGATGTAGCAGATGAGGAGGGGATGAAGGGAACACTGAAGGGGCCAAAGAGGGGATGATATAGCAGACGAGGAAGGGATGAAGGGCACACTGGAGGGGCCAAAGAGGGGACGATGTAGCAGGCGAGGAGAGGTTGAAGGGGGCATTGAAGGGTCAAAGAGGGGACGATGTAGCAGACGAGTAGGGAATCAAGGGAACACTGAAGGGGCCAAAGAGGGGACGATGTAGCAGACGAGGAGAGGATGAAGGGCACATTGAAGTGGCCAAAGAGGGGACAATGTAGCAGACGAGGAGAGGATGAAGGACACACTAAAGCGGCCGAAGAGGAGACGATGTAGCAGACGAGGAGAGGATGAAGGGCACACTGGAGAGCGAAGGAGGTGACGATGTAGCAGACGAGGAGAGGATGAAGGGCATATTGAAGGGGCCAAAGAGGGGACGATGTAGCAGACGAGGAGAGGATGAAGGACACACTAAAGCGGCCAAAGAGGGGACGATGTAGCGGGCGAAGACTGACACACTGATGAGGACAAAGAGGGAACGGTGTAGCAGACGGGGAAGGGATGAACGGCACTCTGAAGAGACCAAAGAAGGGACGATGCAGCAGACGAGGATGGGTTGAAGGTCACTCTGGAGGGGCCAAAGAGGGGAGAATGCAGCAGACAAGAAGGGGATGAACGGCACTCTGAAGAGACCAAAGAAGGGACGATGTAGCAGACGAGGAGGAGATGAATTGCACACTTTCCAGGCCAAACAGGGGACGATGTAGCAGACGAGGAGAGGATGAAGGGCACACTGAAGGGGCCAAAGAGGGGACGATGTAGCAGACGAGGAGAGGATGAAGGGCACACTGAAGGGGCCAAAGAGGGCACATTATAGCAGACGAGGACGGGATGAAGGGCACACTGAAGGGGCAAAAGAGGGCACGTTATAGCAGACGAAGAGAGGATGAAGGGGACACTGAAGGGGACAAAGAGGGGACGATGTAGCAGACTTGGAGACGATGAAAGGTACACTGAAGGGCCGAAAGAGGGCACGATGCAGCGGACGAGGAGAGGATGAAAGGTACACTGAAGGGGCCAAAGAGTGGACGATGTAGCAGACGAGGAGAGGATGAAGGGCACACTGAAGAGGCCAAAGAGGGGACGATGTAGCAGTCGAGGAGGGGATGAAGGGCACATTGAAGAAGCCAAAGAGCGTACGATGTAGCAGACGAGGAGGGGATGAAGTGCACACCGAAAAGGCCAAAGAGTGGACGATGTAGCAGACGAGGAGAGGATAAAGGGCAAACTGAATGGGCCAAAGAGGGGACGATGCAGCAGACGAGGAGGGGATGAACGGCACACTGAAGGGGCCAAAGAGGGGACGATGTAGCAGGCGAGGAGACAATGAAGGGCACACTGAAGGGGCCAAAGAGGGGACGATGTAGCAGACGAGGAGAGGGTGAGGGGCACACTGGAGGGGACAGACAGGGGACGATGCAGAAGACAAGGAGTGATGAAGGAGGCATTGAAGGGGCCAAAGAAGGGACGATGTAGCATACGAGGAGACAATGAAGGGAACACTGAAGGGGCCAAAGAGGGGACGATGTAGCAGATGAGGAGAGGATGAAGGGAACACTAAAGGAGCCAAAGAGCGTACGATGTAGCAGCCGAGGAGGAGATGAAGTGCACACCGAAAGGGCCAAAGAGTGGACGATGTAGCAGACGAGGATGGGATGAAGAGTACACTGGAGGGGACAGAACGGGGGACGATATAGCAGACGAGGAGGGGATGAAGGGCAAACTGAATGGGCCAAAGAGAGGACGATGTAGCAGACGAGGAGAGGATGAAGGGCGCACTGAAGGGGCCAAAGAGTGGACGATGTAGCAGACGAGGAAGAGAAGAAAGGCACACTAAAGGGGCCAAAGAGGGGACGATGTAGCAGGCGAGGAGACAATGAAGGACACACTGAAGGGGCCAAAGAGGGGACGATGTAGCAGGCGAGGAGAGGTTGAAGGGCACACTGGAGGGGCCAAAGAGGGGACGATGTAGCAGGCGAGGAGAGGTTGAAGGGGGCATTGAAGGGCCAAAGAGGGGACGATGTAGCAGAAGGGGAGAGGATGAAGGGCACACTGAAAGAGCCAAAGAGGGGACAAAGTAGCAGACGAGGAGGGGATGAAGGGCACACTGAAGGGGCCAAAGAGGGGATGATATAGCAGACGAGGAGGGGATGAAGGGCACACTGGAGGGGCCAAAGAGGGGACGATGTAGCAGACGAGGAGGGGATGAAGGGCAAACTGAATGGGATAAAGAGGGGACGATGCAGCAGACGAAGAGGGGATGAAGGGCGCACTGAACGAGCCAAAGAGGAGACGATGTAGCAGACGAGGAGAGGATAAAGGGCACACTTAAGGGGCCAAAGAGGGGACGATGTAGCAGAGGAGGAGGGGATGAAGGGCACACCGAATGGGCCAAAGAGGGGACGATGTAGCATACGAGGAGGGGATGAACGGCACACTGAAGGGGCCAAAGAGGGGACGATGTAGCAGGCGAGGAGAGGATGAAGGGAACACTAAAGGGGCCAAAGAGCGGACGATGTAGCAGACGAGGAGGGGATGAAGGGCACACTAAAGGGGCCAAAGAGCGGACGATGTAGCAGGCGAGGAGAGGATGAAGGGCATACTGAAGGGGCCAAAGAGGGGACGATGTAGCATACGAGGAGACAATGAAGGGCACACTGAAGGGGCCAAAGAGGGGACGATGTAGCAGATGAGGAGAGGATGAAGGGAACACTAAAGGAGCCAAAGAGCGTACGATGTAGCAGACGAGGAGGGGATGAAGTGCACACCGAAAGGGCCAAAGAGTGGACGATGTAGCAGACGAGGAAGGGATGAAGAGTACACTGGAGGGGACAGAACGGGGGACGATATAGCAGACGAGGAGGGGATGAAGGGCAAACTGAATGGGCCAAAGAGGGGACGATGCAGCAGACGAGGAGGGGATGAAGGGCGCACTGAAGGGGCCAAAGAGGAGACGATGTAGCAGACGAGGAGAGGATAAAGGGCGCACTGAATGGGCCAAAGAGGGGACGATGCAGCAGACGAGGAGGGGATGAACGGCACACTGAAGGGGCCAAAGAGGGGACGATGTAGCAGGCGAGGAGACAATGAAGGGCACACTGAAGGGGCCAAAGAGGGGACGATGAAGCAGACGAGGAGAGGGTGAGGGGCACACTGGAGGGGACAGACAGGGGACGATGCAGAAGACAAGGAGGGATGAAGGAGGCATTGAAGGGGCCAAAGAAGGGACGATGTAGCAGGTGAGGAGGGGATGAAGGGTACACTGAAGGGGTCAAAGAGTGGACGATGTAGCAGACGAGGAGAGGATGAAAGGTACACTGAAGGGGCCAAAGAGGGGATGATATAGCAGACGAGGAGGGGATGAAGGGCACACTGGAGGGGCCAAAGAGGGGACGATGTAGCAGGCGAGGAGAGGTTGAAGGGCACACTGGAGGGGCCAGAGAGGGGACGATGTAGCAGGCGAGGAGAGGTTGAAGGGGGCATTGAAGGGCCAAAGAGGGGACGATGTAGCAGAGGAGGAGGGGATGAAGGGCACACCGAATGGGCCAAAGAGGGGACGATGTAGCATACGAGGAGGGGATGAACGGCACACTGAAGGGGCCAAAGAGGGGACGATGTAGCAGGCGAGGAGAGGATGAAGGGAACACTAAAGGGGCCAAAGAGCGGACGATGTAGCAGACGAGGAGGGGATGAAGGGCACACTAAAGGGGCCAAAGAGCGGACGATGTAGCAGATGAGGAGAGGATGAAGGGCATACTGAAGGGGCCAAAGAGGGGACGATGTAGCATACGAGGAGACAATGAAGGGCACACTGAAGGGGCCAAAGAGGGGACGATGTAGCAGATGAGGAGAGGATAAAGGGCACACTTAAGGGGCCAAAGAGTGGACGATGTAGCAGGCGAGGAGGCGATGAAGTGAACACCGAAAGGGCCAAAGAGTGGACGATGTAGCAGACGAGGAAGGGATGAAGAGTACACTGGAGGGGACAGAACGGGGGACGATATAGCAGACGAGGAGGGGATGAAGGGCAAACTGAATGGGCCAAAGAGGGGACGATGCAGCAGACGAGGAGGGGATGAAGGGCGCACTGAAGGGGCCAAAGAGGGGACGATGCAGCAGACGAGGAGGGGATGAACGGCACACTGAAGGGCCAAAGAGGGGACGATGTAGCAGGCGAGGAGACAATGAAGGGCACACTGAAGGGGCCAAAGAGGGGACGATGAAGCAGACGAGGAGAGGGTGAGGGGCACACTGGAGGCGACAGACAGGGGACGATGCAGAAGTTAAGGAGGGATGAAGGAGGCATTGAAGGGGCCAAAGAGGGGACGATGTAGCAGATGAGGAGGCGATGAAGGGTACACTGAAGGGGTCAAAGAGTGGACGATGTAGCAGACGAGGAGAGGATGAAAGGTACACTGAAGGGGCCAAAGAGGGGACGATGTAGCAGGCGAGGAGAGGTTGAAGGGCACACTGGAGGGGCCAGAGAGGGGACGATGTAGCAGGCGAGGAGAGGTTGAAGGGGGCATTGAAGGGCCAAAGAGGGGACGATGTAGCAGAAGGGGAGAGGATGAAGGGCACACTGAAAGAGCCAAAGAGGGGACAAAGTAGCAGACGAGGAGGGGATGAAGGGCACACTGAAGGGGCCAAAGAGGGGATGATATAGCAGACGAGGAGGGGATGAAGGGCACACTGGAGGGGCCAAAGAGGGGACGATGTAGCAGGCGAGGAGAGGTTGAAGGGGGCATTGAAGGGCCAAAGAGGGGACGATGTAGCAGACGAGTAGGGGATCAAGGGAACACTGAAGGGGCCAAAGAGGGGACGATGTAGCAGACGAGGAGAGGGTGAGGGGCACAATGGAGGGGACAGACAGGGGACGATGCAGAAGACAAGGAGTGATGAAGGAGGCATTGAAGGGGCCAAAGAAGGGACGATGTAGCATACGAGGAGACAATGAAGGGAACACTGAAGGGGCCAAAGAGGGGACTATGTAGCAGATGAGGAGAGGATGAAGGGAACACTAAAGGAGCCAAAGAGCGTACGATGTAGCAGACGAGGAGGGGATGAAGTGCACACCGAAAGGGCCAAAGAGTGGACGATGTAGCAGACGAGGATGGGATGAAGAGTACACTGGAGGGGACAGAACGGGGGACGATGTAGCAGACGAGGAGAGGATGAAGGGCGCACTGAAGGGGCCAAAGAGGAGACGATGTAGCAGACGAGGAGAGGATAAAGGCGACACTTAAGGGGCCAAAGAGTGGACGATGTAGCAGACGAGGAAGAGAAGAAAGGCACACTAAAGGGGCCAAAGAGGGGAAGATGTAACAGGCGAGGAGACAATGAAGGACACACTGAAGGGGCCAAAGAGGGGACGATGTAGCAGGCGAGGAGAGGTTGAAGGGTACACTGGAGGGGCCAAAGAGAGGACGATGTAGCAGGCGAGGTGAGGTTGAAGGGGGCATTGAAGGGCCAAAGAGGGGACGATGTAGCAGAAGGGGAGAGGATGAAGGGCACACTGAAAGAGCCAAAGAGGGGACAAAGTAGCAGACGAGGAGGGGATGAAGGGCACACTGAAGGGCCAAAGAGGGGACGATGTAGCAGTCGAGGAGAGGATGAACGGCACACTGGAGGGGCCAAAGAGGGGACGATGTAGCAGACGAGGAGGGGATGAAGGGCAAACTGAATGGGCCAAAGAGGGGACGATGCAGCAGACGAGGAGGGGATGAAGGGCACACTGAAGGGGCCAAAGAGGAGACGATGTAGCAGACGAGGAGAGGATGAAGGGCACACTGAAGGGGCCAAAGAGGGGACGATGTAGCAGACGAGGAGGGGATGAAGGGCACACTGAAGGGGCCAAAGAGGGGACGATGTAGCAGGCGAGGTGGGATGATGTGGACACTGAAGGGGCCAAAGAGGGGACGATGTAGCAGGCGAGGAGTGGATGAAGGGAACACTAAAGGGGCCAAAGAGCGGACGATGTAGCAGGCGAGGAGAGGATGAAGGGCATACTGAAGGGGCCAAAGAGGGGACGATGTAGCAGACGAGGAGAGGATGAAGGGAACACTAAAGGGGCCAAAGATGGGACGATGTAGCAGACGAGGAGAGGATGAAGGGAACACTAAAGGGGCTAAAGAGCGTACGATGTAGCAGGCGAGGAGGAGATGAAGCGCACACCGAAAGGGCCAAAGAGTGGACGATGTAGCAGACGAGGAAGGGATGAAGGGCACACTGAAGGGGCCAAAGAGGGCACGTTATAGCAGACGAGGAGGGGATGAAGGGCACACTGAAGGGGCCAAAGAGGGCACATTATAGCAGACGAGGACGGGATGAAGGGCACACTGAAGGGGCCAAAGAGGGCACGTTATAGCAGACGAAGAGAGGATGAAGGGCACACTGAATGGGCCAAAGAGGGGACGATGCAGCAGACGAGGAGAGGATGAAGGGCACACTGGAGGGGCCAAAGAGGGGACGATGTAGCAGGCGAGGAGACAATGAAGGGCACACTGAAGGGGCCAAAGAGGGGACGATGAAGCAGACGAGGAGAGGGTGAGGGGCACACTTAAGGGGCCAAAGAGTGGACGATATAGCAGACGAGGAGGAGATGAAGAGCAAACTGAATGGGCCAAAGAGGGGACGATGTAGCAGACGAGGAGAGGATAAAGGGCACACTTAAGGGGCCAAAGAGTGGACGATGTAGCAGGCGAGGAGTGGATGAAGGGCACACTGAAGGGGTCAAAGAGGGGACGATATAGCAGACGAGGAGAGGATGAAGGGCACACTGAAGGGGTCAAAGAGGGGACGATATAGCAGACGAGGAGAGGATGAAGGGCATACTGAGGAAGCCAAAGAGTGGACCATGTAGCAGACAAGGAGAGGATGAAAGGTACACTGAAGGGGCCAAGGAGTGGACGATGTAGCAGACGTGGAGAGGATGAAGGGGACACTGAAGGGGCCAAGGAGTGGACGATGTAGCAGACGTGGAGGGGATGAAGGGCACACTGAAGAGGCCAAAGAGGGGACGATGTAGCAGACGAGGAATGAAGGGCACACTGAAGGGGCCAAAGAGGGGACGATGTAGCAGACGAGGAAGGGATGAAGGGTACACTGGAGGGGACAGACAGGGGACGATGCAGAAGACAAGGAGGGATGAAGGAGGCATTGAAGGGGCCAAAGAGGGGACGATGTAGCAGACGAGGAGGGGATGAAGGGCACACTGAATGGGCCAAAGAGGGGACGATGTAGCAGACGAGGAGAGGATGAAAGGTACACTGAAGGGGCCAAAGAGGGCACGTTATAGCAGACGAGGAGGGGATGAAGGGCACACTGGAGGGGCCAAAGAGGGGACGATGTAGCAGGCGAGGAGAGGATGAAGGGCACACTGAAGGGGCCAAAGAGGGGACGATGTAGCAGACGAGGATGGGATGAAGGGCACACTGAAGGGGCCAAAGAGGGGACGATGTAGCAGACGAGGAGGGGATGAAGGGCACACTGGAGAGGCCAAAGAGGGGACGATGTAGCAGACGAGGAGGGGATGAAGGGCACACTGAAGGGGCCAAAGAGGGGACGATGTAGCAAACGAGGAGACGATGAAAGGCACACTGAAGGGACCAAAGAGGGGACGAAGTAGAAGACGAGGACGGGATGAAGGGCACACTGAAGAAACCGAGGACTGGACAATGTAGCAGACGAGTAGAGGATGAAGGGGACACTAAAGGGGCCAAAGAGGGGACGATGCAGTGGACGAGGAGAGGATGAAAGTTACACTGAAGGGCCGAAAGAGGGCACGTTATAGCAGACGAGGAGGGGATGAAGGGCACACTGAAGTTACCGACGACTGGACGATGTAGCAGACGAGGAGAGGATGAAGGGGACACTGAAGGGGCCAAAGAGGGGACGATGCAGCAGACGAGGAGGGGATAAAGGGCACACTGAATGGGCCAAAGAGGGGACGATGTAGCAGACGAGGAGAGGATGAAGGGCACACTGAAGGGGACAGAATGGGGGACGATGTAGCAGACGAGGAGAGGATGAAGGGCACACTGAAGGGGCCAAAGAGGGGACGATGTAGCAGACGAGGAGGGGATGAAGGGCACACTGAAGGGGCCAAAGAGGGGACGATGTAGCAGACGAGGAGAGGATGAAGGGCACACTGAAGGGGCCAAAGAGGGGACGATGTAGCAGACGAGGAGAGGATGAAGGGCACACTGAAGGGGCCAAAGAGGGGACGATGTAGCAGACGAGGAGAGGATGACGGCACACTTTAGGGGCCAAGGAGGGGACGATGTAGCAGACGAGGAGGGGATGAAAGGCACACTGAATGGCCAAAGTGAGGACGATGTAGCTGACGAGGACGGGATGAAGGGCACACTGAAGAAGCCAAAGAGGGGACGATGTAGCAGACGAGGAGGGGATGAAGGGCACACTGAAGGGCCAAAGAGTGGACGATGTTACAGACGAGGAGGGGATGAAGGGCACACTGGAGGGGCCAAAGAGGGGACGATGTAGCAGACGAGGAGAGGATGAAGGGCACACTGAAGGGCCAAAGAGGGGACCATGTAGCAGTCGAGGAAGGAAGAAGGGCACACTGAAGGGGCAAAGAGGGGACAATGTAGCAGACGAGGAATGAAGGGCACACTGAAGGGGCCAAAGAAGGGACGATGTAGCAGACGAGGAAGGGATGAAGGGCACACTGAAGGGACCGAGGACTGGACAATGTAGCAGGCGAGTAGAGGATGAAGGGGACACTGAAGGGGCCAAAGAGTGGACGATGTAGCAGACGAGGAATGAAGGGCACACTGAAGGGGCCAAAGAGGGGACGATGTAGCAGACGAGGAGACGATGAAGGGCACACTGAAGGGACCAAAGAGGGGACGATGTAGCAAACGAGGAGACGATGAAGGGCACACTGAAGGGACCAAAGAGGGGACGATGTAGGAGACGAGGAGAGGTTGAAGGGGGCATTGAAGGGCCAAAGAGGGGACGATGTAGCAGACAAGGAGAGGATGAAGGGGACATTGAAGAGGCCAAAGAGGGGACAATGTAGCAGACGAGGAATGAAGGGCACACTGAAGAGGCCAAAGAGGGGGCAATGTAGCAGACGAGGAATGAAGGGCACACAGAAGGGGCCAAAGAGGGGACGATGTAGCAGACGAGGACGGGATGAAGGGCACACTGAAGGGGCCAAAGAGGGGACGATGTAGCAGACGAGGAAGGGATGAAGGGCACACTGAAGGGGCCAAGGAGGGGACGATGTAGCAGACGAGGAGGGGATGAACGGCGCACTGAAGGGGCCAAAGAGGGCACGATGTAGCAGACGAGGAGAGGATGAAGGGCACACTTAAGGGGCCAAAGAGGGGACGATGTAGCAGACGAGGAGAGGATGAAGGGCACACTGAAGGGGCCAAAGAGGGGACGATGTAGCAGACGAGGAGGGGATGAAGTGCACACTGAAGAGGCCAAAGAGAGGAGGATGTAGAAGAAAGGAGAGGATGAAGGGCACACTAGAGGGCGAAAGAGGGGACGATGTAGCAGTCGAGGATAGAAGAGGGGCACACTGAAGAGCCAAAGAGAGGACGATGTAGCAGACGAGGACGGGATGAAGGGCACACTGAAGAAGCCAAAGAGGGGACGATGTAGCAGTTGAGGAGGGGATGAAAGGCACACTGAAGGACCAAAGTGGGTACGATGTAGCAGACGAGGAGAGGATGAAGGGCACACTGGAGGGCGAAAGAGAGGACGATGTAGCAGATGAGGAGAGGATGAAGGGGACAATGAAGGGGCGAAAGAGGGGACGATGTCTCAGACGAGGAAGGAAGAAGGGCACCCTGAAGGGGCCAAAGAGTGGACAATGTAGCAGACGAGGAGAGGATGAAAGGCACACTGAAGGGACTGACGACTGGACGATATAGCAGACGAGGAGAGGATGAAAGGTACACTGAAGGGGCCAAAGAGTGGACGATGTAGCAGACGAGGAGAGGATGAAGGGCACACTGAAGGGGCCAAAGAGGGGACGATGTAGCAGACGAGGAGAGGATGAAGGGCACACTGAAGGGGCCAAAGAGGGGACGATGTAGCAGACGAGGAGAGGATGAAGGGCACACTGAAGGGGCCAAAGAGGGGACGATGTAGCAGACGAGGAGGGGATGAAGGGCACACTGAATGGGCCAAAGAGGGGACAATGTAGCAGACGAGGAATGAAGGGCACACTGAAGGGGCCAAAGAGGGGACGATGTAGCAGACAAGGAGAGGATGAAGGGGACACTGAAGAGGCCAAAGAGGGGACGATGTAGCAGTCGAGGAGGGGATGAAGGGCACATTGAAGAAGCCAAAGAGTGTACGATGTAGCAGACGAGGAGAGGATGAAGGGGCCAAAGAGGGGACAATGTAGCAGACGAGGAATGAAGGGCACACTGAAGGGGCCAAAGAGTGGAAGATGTTACAGACGAGGAGAGGATGAAGGGCACACTGAAGGGGCCAAAGGGGGGACGATGTAGCAGACGAGGAATGAAGGGTACACTGAAGGGGCCAAAGAGGTGACGATGTAGCAGACGAGGAGGATGAAGGGTACACTGAAGGGGCCAAAGAGGGCACGATGTAGCAGACGAGGAGGGATGAAGGGCACACTGAAGGGCCAAAGAGTGGACGATGTAGCTGACGAGGAGTGGATGAAGGGCACACTGAAGGGGCCAAGGAGTGGACGATGTAGCAGACGAGGAGAGGATGAAGGAGGCACTGAAGGGGCCAAAGAGGGGACGATGTAGCAGGCGAGGAGACAATGAAGGGCACACTGAATGGGCCAAAGAGGGGACGATGCAGCAGGCGAGGAGAGGATGAAGGGCACACTGGAGGGCGAAAGAGGTGACGATGTAGCAGACGAGGAGAGGATGAAGGGCACACTGAAGGGGTCAAAGAGGGGACGATGTAGCAGACAAGGAGAGGATGAAGGGGACACTGAAGGGGCCAAAGAGGGGACAATGTAGCAGACGAGGAATGAAGGGCACACTGAAGGGGCCAAAGAGGGGACGATGTAGCAGACGAGGAGAGGATGAAGGGCACACTGAAGGGGCCAAAGAGGGGACGATGTAGCAGACGAGGAGAGGATGAAGGGCATACTAAGGAAGCCAAAGAGGGGACGATGTAGCAGACGAGGAGAGGATGAAGGGCACACTTAAGGGGCCAAAGAGGGGACGATGTAGCAGACGAGGAGAGGATGACGGCACACTTTAGGGGCAAAAGAGGGGACGATGTAGCAGACGAGGAATGAAGGGCACACTGAAGGGGTCAAAGAGGGGACGATGTAGCAGTCGAGGAGGGGATGAAGGGCACACTGAAGAAGCCAAAGAGGGGACGATGTAGCAGTTGAGGAGGGGATGAAAGGCACACTGAAGGGACCAAAGAGGGGACGATGTAGCAAACGAGGAGACGATGAAGGGCACACTGAAGGGACCAAAGAGGGGACGATGTAGGAGACGAGGAGAGGATGAAGGGGCCAAAGAGGGGACGATGTAGCAGACGAGGAGAGGATGGAGGGGACACTGAAGGGGCCAAAGAGGGGACGATGTAGCAGACGAGGACGGGATGAAGGGCACACTGAAGGGGCCAAAGTGGGGACAATGTAGCAGACGAGGAATGAAGGGCACACTGAAGGGGACAGAATGGGGGACGATGTAGCAGACGAGGACGGGATGAAGGGCACACTGAAGGGGCCAAAGAGGGGACAATGTAGCAGACGAGGAAGGGATGAAGGGCACACTGGAGGGCGAAAGAGGGGACGATGTAGCAGTCGAGGACAGAAGAAGGGCACACTGAAGGGCCAAAGAGGGGACGATGTAGCAGATGAGGAGTGGATGAAAGGTAAACTGAAGGGGCCAAAGAGGGGACGATGTAGCAGACGAGGAGAGGATGAAGGGCACACTGAAGGAACCAAAGAGGGGACGAAGTAGAAGACCAGTAGTGAATGAAGGGCACACTGAAGGGGCCAAAGAGGGGACGATGTAGCAGATGAGGAGGGGATGAAGGGCTCACTGAAGGGGCCAAAGAGGGGACGATGTAGCAGACGAGGAGGGGATGAAGGGCACACTGAAGGGCCAAAGAGGGGACGATGTAGCATACGAGGACAGATGAAGGGCACACTGAAGGGCCAAAGAGGGGACGATGTAGCAGACGAGGAGAGGATGAAGGGCACACTGAAGGGGCCAAAGAGGGGACGATGTAGCAGACGAGGAGAGGATGAAGGGCACACTGAAGGGGCCAAAGAGGGGACGATGTAGCAGACGAGGAGAGGATGAAGGGCCTACCAAAGGAGCCAAAGAGGGGACGATGTAGCAGACGAGGAGAGGGGCACACTGAAGGGGCCAAAGAGGGGACGATGTAGCAGACGAGGAGAAGATGAAGGGCCTACTAAAGGAGCCAAAGAGGGGACGATGTAGCAGACGAGGAGAGGATGAAGGGTACACTGAAGGGGCCAAAGAGGGGACGATGTAGCAGACGAGGAGGGGATGAAGGGCACACTGAATGGGCCAAAGAGCGGACGATGTAGCAGACGAGGAGAGGATGAAGGGCACACTGAAGGGGCCAAAGAGGGGACGATGTAGCAGACGAGGAGAGGATGAAGGGCACACTGAAGGGGCCAAAGAGGGGACGATGTAGCAGACGAGGAGAGGATGAAGGGCATACTGAGGAATCCAAAGAGGGGACGATGTAGCAGACGAGGAGAGGATGAAGGGGACACTGAAGGGGCGAAAGAGGGGACGATGTCTCAGACGAGGAAGGAAGAAGGGCACACTGAAGGGGCCAAAGAGTGGACAATGTAGCAGACGAGGAGAGGATGAAAGGCACACTGAAGGGACCAAAGAGGGGACGATGTAGCAGACGAGGAGAGGATGAAGGGCACACTGAAGGGGCCAAAGAGGGGACGATGTAGCAGACGAGGATGGGATGAAGGGCACACTGAAGGGGCCAAAGAGGGGACGATGTAGCAGACGAGGAGGGGATGAAAGGCACACTGGAGAGGCCAAAGAGGGGACGATGTAGCAGACGTGGAGAGGATGAAGGGCACACTAGAGGGCGAAAGAGGGGACGATGTAGCAGTCGAGGATAGAAGAGGGGCACACTGAAGAGCCAAAGAGAGGACGATGTAGCAGACAAGAAAGGGATGAAGGGCACACTGAATGGGCCAAAGAGGGGACGATGTAGCAGACGAGGAGGGGATGAAGGGGACACTGAAGGGGCCAAAGAGGGGACGATGTGGCAGGCGAGGAGAGGATGAAGGGAACACTAAAGGGGCCAAAGAGCGGACGATGTAGCAGACGAGGAGAGGATGAAGGGCACACTGAAGGGCCAAAGAAGGGACGATGCAGCAGACGAGGAGGGGTGAAGGGCACACTGAAGTGGCCAAAGAGGGGACGATGTAGCAGACGAGGAGAGGATGAAGGGGACACTGAAGGAGCCAAAGAGGGGACGATGTAGCAGACGAGGAGACAATGAAGGGCACAATGAAGGGGCCAAAGAGGGGACGATGTAGCACACGAGGAGGGATGAAGGCACACTGAGGGGACAAAGAGGGGACGATGTAGCAGACGAGGAGGGATGAAGGGCACACTGAAGGGGCCAAAGAGGGACGATGTAGCAGACGAGGAGGATGAAGGCACACTGAAGGACCAAAGAGGGAACGGTGTAGCAGACGGGGAAATGATGAAGGGCACACTGGAGGGGCCAAAGAGGGGACGATGTAGCAGACGAGGAGAGGATGAAGGGCACACTGAAGGGGCCAAAGAGGGGACGATGTAGCAGACGAGGAGAGGATGAAGGGCACACTGAAGGGGCCAAAGAGTGGACGATGTAGCAGACGAGGAATGAAGGGCACACTGAAGGGGTCAAAGATGGGACGATGTAGCAGACGAGGAGTGGATGAAGGGCACACTGGAGGGCCAAAGAGGGAACGATGTAGCAGACGAGGAGGGGATGAAAGGCACACTGAACGCCAAAAGTGAGGACGATGTAGCAGACGAGGACGGGATGAAGGGCACACTGAAGGGGCCAAAGAGGGGACGATGTATTAGACGAGGAATGGATGAAAGGCACACTGAAGGGGCCAAAGACGGGACGTTGTAGCAGACCAGGAGGGGAAGAAAAGCACACTGAACGGGCCAAAGAGGGGACGATGTAGCAGACGAGGAGACGATGAAGGGCACACTGAAGGGACCAAAGAGGGGACGATGTAGAAGACGAGGAGGGATGAAGGGCACACTGAAGGGGCCAAAGAGGGACGATGTAGCAGACGAGAGAGATGAAGGGTACACTGAAGGGGCCAAAGAGGGGACGATGTAGCAGACGAGGAGGGGATGAACGGCACACTGAAGGGGCCAAAGAGTGGACGATGTAGCATACGAGGAGACAATGAAGGGCACACTGAAGGGGCCAAAGAGGAGACGATGTAGCAGACGAGGAAGGAAGAAGGGCACACTGAAAAGCCCAAAGAGGGGACCATGTAGCAGACGAGGAATGAAGGGCACACTGAAGGGGCCAAAGAGGGGACGATGTAGCAGACGAGGAGAGGATGAAGGGCACACTGAAGGGGCCAAAGAGGGGACGATGTAGCAGACGAGGAGGGGATGAAGGGCACACTGAATGGGCCAAAGAGGGGACGATGTAGCAGACGAGGAGAGGATGAAGGGCACACTGAAGGGGCCAAAGAGGGGACGATGTAGCAGACGAGGAGAGGATGAAGGGCACACTGAAGGGGCCAAAGAGGGGACGATGTAGCAGACGAGGAGAGGATGAAGGGAACACTAAAGGGGCCAAAGAGGGCACGATGTAGCAGACGAGGAGGGGATGAAGTGCACACTGAAGAGGCCAAAGAGAGGAGGATGTAGCAGACGAGGAGAGGATGAAGGGCACACTGGAGGGCGAAAGAGGGGACGATGTAGCAGACAAGGAGGAGATGAAAGGCACACTTTACGGGCAAAACAGGGAACGATGTAGCAGTCGAGGAGAGGATGAAGGGGACAACGATTGGGCCAAAGAGGGGACGATGTAGCAGACGAGGAAAGGATGAAGGGCACATTGAAGGGGCCAAAGAGGGGACGATGTAGCAGACGAGGAATGAAGGGCACACTGAAGGGGCCAAAGAGTGGACGATGTAGCAGACGAGGAGAGGATGAAGGGCACACTGAAGGGGCCAAAGAGGGGACGATGTAGCAGACGAGGAGGGGATGAAGGGCACACTGAAGGGGCCAAAGAGGGGACGATGTAGCAGACGAGGAGGGGATGAAGCGCACACTGAAGGGGCCAAAGAGGGGACGATGTAGCAGACGAAGAGGGGATGAAAGGCACACTGAAAGGGCCAAAGAGGGGACGATGTGGCGGAGGAGGAGGGGATGAACGGCACACTGAAAAGGCCAAAGAGGGGACGATGTAGCAGACGAGGAGAGGATGAAAGGCACACTGAAGGGACCAAAGAGGGGACAATGTAGCAGATGAGGAGAGGATGAAGGGTACACTGAAGGGGCCAAAGAGGTGACGATGTAGCAGAGGAGGAGGGGATGAACGGCACACTGAAGGGGCCAAAGAGTGGACGATGTAGCAGACGAGGAGACGATGAAAGGCACACTGAAGGGACCAAAGAGGGGACGATGTAGCAGACAAGGAGGGAATGAAGGGGACACTGAAGGGGCAAAAGATGGGACGATGTAGCAGACGAGGAGAGGATGAAAGGCACACTCAAGGGTCCAAAGAAGGGACGATGTAGCAGACGAGGAGAGGATGAAGGGCACACTGAAGGGGCCAAAGAGGGGACGATATAGCAGACAAGGAGGGGATGAAAGGTACTTTGGAGGGGACAGAACGGGGGACGATGTAGCAGATGAGGAGGGATGAAGGGGACACTGAAGGGGCCAAGGAGTGGACGATGTAGCAGACGTGGAGGGGATGAAGGGCACACTGGAGGGCGAAAGAGGGGACGATGTAGCAGTCGAGGACAGGAGAAGGGCACACTGAAGAGCCAAGGAGGGGACGATGTAGCAGACAAGGAGGGGATGAAAGGCACACTTTACGGGCAAAACAGCACACAGAAGCAGACGAGGAAGGGATGAAGGGTACACTGAAGGGGCCAAAGAGGAGACGATGTAGCAGACGAGGAATGAAAGGCACACTTAAGGGGCCAAAGACGGGACGATGTAGCAGACGAGGTGGGGATGAAGGGCACACTGAAGGGGCCAAAGAGGGGACGATGTAGCAGTCGAGGAAGGAAGAAGGGCACACTGAAGGGGCCAAAGAGTGGACGATGTAGCAGATGAGGAGGGGATGAAGGGCATACTGAAGGGGCCAAAGAGGGGACGATGTAGCAGACGAGGTGGGGATGAAGGGCACACTGAATGGACCGAGGACTGGACGATGTAGCAGACGGGGAGAGGATGAAGGGCACACTGAAGGGGCCAAAGAGTGGACGATGTAGCAGACGAGGAGAGGATGAAGGGGACACTAAAGGGGCCAAAGAGGGGACAATGTAGCAGACGAAGAGGGGATGAAGGGCACACTAAAGGGGCCAAAGAGGGGACGATGTAGCAGACGACAAGAGGATGAAGGGCACACTGAAAGGGCTAAAGAGGGGACGATGTAGCAGACGAGGAGAGGATGAAACATAAACTGAAGGGGCCAAAGAGGGGACGATGTAGCAGACGAAGAGAGGATGAAACATAAACTGAAGGGGCCAAAGAGGGGACGATGTAGCAGACGAGGAGAGGATGAAGGGAATACTGAAGGGGCCAAAGAGGGGACGATGTAGCAGACGAGGAAGGGATGAAGGGTACTTTAGAGGGGACAAAGAGAGGACGATGTAGCAGACGAGGAGAGGATGAAGGGCACACTGAAGGGGTCAAAGATGGGACGATGTAGCAGACGAGGAGGGGATGAAGGGCACACTGAAGGGGCCAAAGAGTGGACGATGTAGCAGACGAGGAGAGGATGAAGGACACACTGAAGGGGCCAAAGAGGGGACAATGTAGCAGACGAGGAATGAAGGGCACACTGTAAAGGCTAAAGAGCGGACGATGTAGGAGACGAGGAGGGGATGAAGGGCACACTGAAGGGGCCAAAGAGGGGACGATGTAGCAGACGAAGAGAGGATGAAAGGCACACTAAAGGGGCCAAAGAGTGGACGATGTAGCAGAGGAGGAGGGGATGAAGGGCATACTGAAGGGGCCAAAGAGCGGACAATGTAGCAGACGAAGAGGGGATGAAGGGCACACTAAAGGGGCCAAAGAGGGGACGATGTAGCAGACGAGGAAAGGATGAACGGCACACTAAAAAGGCCAAAGAGGGGACGATGTAGCAGACGACAAGAGGATGAAGGGCACACTGAAAGGGCTAAAGAGCGGACGATGTAGGAGACGAGGAGGGGATGAAGGGCACACTGAAGGGGCCAAAGAGGGGACGATGTAGCAGACGAAGAGAGGATGAAAGGCACACTAAAGGGGCCAAAGAGTGGACGATGTAGCAGAGGAGGAGGGGATGAAGGTCATACTAAAGGGGCCAAAGAGGGGACAATGTAGCAGACGAAGAGGGGATGAAGGGCAGACTAAAGGGGCCAAAGAGGGGACGATGTAGCAGACGAGGAAAGGATGAACGGCACACTAAAAAGGCCAAAGAGGGGACGATGTAGCAGACGACAAGAGGATGAAGGGCACACTGAAAGGGCTAAAGAGGGGACGATGTAGCAGACGAGGAGAGGATGAAACCTAAGCTCAAGTGGCCAAAGAGGGGACGATGTAGCAGACGAAGAGAGGATGAAACATAAACTGAAGGGGCCAAAGAGGGGACGATGTAGCAGACGAGGAGAGGATGAAGGGAATACTGAAGGGGCCAAAGAGGGGACGATGTAGCAGACGAGGAAGGAATGAAGGGGACACTCGAGGGGACGAGGAGAGGACGATGTAGCAGACGAGGAGAGGATGAAGGGCACACTGAAGGGGTCAAAGATGGGACGATGTAGCAGACGAGGAGGGGATTAAGGGCACACTGAGGGGGCCAAAGAGTGGACGATGTAGCAGACGAAGAGAGGATGAAAGGCACACTAAAGGGGCCAAAGAGTGGACGATGTAGCAGACGAGGAGGGGATGAAGGGCACACTGAAGGGGCCAAAGAGGGGACGATGTAGCAGACGAGGAGGGGATGAACGGCACACTGAAAAGGCTAAAGAGGGGACGATGTAGCAGGCGAGGAGAGGATGAAGGGCACACTGAAAGGGCCAAAGAGGGGACGATGTGGCGGAGGAGGAGGGGATGAACGGCACACTGAAAAGGCCAAGGAGGGGAAGATGTAGCAGACCAGGAAGGGATGAAGGGCACACTGAATGGGCCAAAGAGGGCACGATGTAGCAGACGAGGAAGGGATGAAGGGTACACTGAAGGGGACAGACAGGGGACGATGTAGCAGACGAGGAAGGGATGAAGCGCACACTGAAGGGGCCAAAGAGTGGACGATGTAGCAGACGAGGAGAGGATGAAGGGGACACTGAAGGGGCAAAAGAGGGGACGATGTAGCAGACGAGGAGAGGATGAAAGGCACACTCAAGGGTCCAAAGAAGGGACGATGTAGCAGACGAGGAGAGGATGAAGGGCACACTGAAGGGGCCAAAGAGTGGACGATGTAGCAGATGAGGAGGAGATGAAGGGCATACTGAAGGGGCCAAAGAGGGGACGATGTAGCAGACGAGGTGGGGATGAAGGGCACACTGAATGGACCGGGGACTGGACGATGTAGCAGCCGGGGAGAGGATGAAGGGCACACTGAAGGGGCCAAAGAGTGGACGATGTAGCAGACGAGGAGAGGATGAAGGGGACACTAAAGGGGCCAAAGAGGGGACAATGTAGCAGACGAAGAGGGGATGAAGGGCACACTAAAGGGGCCAAAGAGGGGACGATGTAGCAGACGAGGAAAGGATGAACGGCACACTAAAAAGGCCAAAGAGGGGACGATGTAGCAGACGACAAGAGGATGAAGGGCACACTGAAAGGGCTAAAGAGGGGACGATGTAGCAGACGAGGAGAGGATGAAACATAAACTGAAGGGGCCAAAGAGGGGACGATGTAGCAGACGAAGAGAGGATGAAACATAAACTGAAGGGGCCAAGGAGGGGACGATGTAGCAGTCGAGGAAGGGATGAAGGGTACTTTAGAGGGGACAAAGAGAGGACGATGTAGCAGACGCGGAGAGGATGAAGGGCACACATAAGGGGTCAAAGATGGGACGATGTAGTAGACGAGGAGGGGATGAAGGGCACACTGAAGGGGCCAAAGAGGGCACGATGTAGCAGACGAGGAGAGGATGAAGGAAACACTGAAGGGGCCAAAGAGGGGACAATGTAGCAGACGAGGAATGAAGGGCACACTGTAAAGGCTAAAGAGCGGACGATGTAGGAGACGAGGAGGGGATGAAGGGCACACTGGAGGGGCCAAAGAGGGGTAGATGTAGCAGACGAGGAAGGGATGAAAGGCACACTGAAGGGGCCAAAGAGGGGACGATGTAGCAGACGAAGAGAGGATGAAAGGCACACTAAAGGGGCCAAAGAGTGGACGATGTAGCAGAGGAGGAAGGGATGAAGGGTACATTGAAGGGGCCAAAGAGGGGACGATGTTTCAGACGAGGAAGGGATGAAGGGCACACTGAAGGGGCCAAAGAGTGGACGATGTAGCAGACGAGGAGAGCATGAAAGGCACACTGAAGGGGCCAAAGAGGGGACGATGTAGCAGACAAGGAGGGAATGAAGGGGACACTGAAGGGGCAAAAGAGGGCACGATGTAGCAGACATGGAAGGGATGAAGGGTACATTGAAGGGGCCAAAGAGGGGACGATGTTTCAGACGAGGAAGGGATGAAGGGCACACTGAAGGGGCCAAAGAGTGGACGATGTAGCAGACGAGGAGAGCATGAAAGGCACACTGAAGGGGCCAAAGAGGGGACGATGTAGCAGACAAGGAGGGAATGAAGGGGACACTGAAGGGGCAAAAGATGGGACGATGTAGCAGACGAGGAGAGGATGAAAGGCACACTGAAGGGGCCAAAGAAGGGACGATGTAGCATACGAGGAGAGGATGAAGGGCACACTGAAGGGGCCAAAGAGGGGACGATATAGCAGACGAGGACAGGATGAAAGGCTCACTGAAGGGGCCAAAGAAGGGACGATTTAGCCGACGAGGAGGGGATGAAGGGCACACTAGAGGGGCCAAAGAAGGGACGATGTAGCAGACGAGGAGAGGATGAAAGGCACACTGGAGGGGCCAAAGAGGGGACGATGTAGCAGACGAGGAGGGGATGAAGGGCACACTGGAGGGGCCAAAGAGGGGACGATGTAGCAGACGAGGAGAGGATGAAACATAAACTGAAGGGGCCAAAGAGGGGACGATGTAGCAGACGAAGAGAGGATGAAACATAAACTGAAAGGGCCAAAGAGGGGACGATGTAGCAGTCGAGGAGAGGATGAAGGGAACACTGAAGGGGCCAAAGAGAGGACGATGTAGCAGACGAGGAAGGGATGAAGGGTACTTTAGAGGGGACAAAGAGAGGACGATGTAGCAGACGAGGAGAGGATGAAGGGAACACTGAAGGGGTCAAAGATGGGACGATGTAGCAGACGAGGAGGGGATGAAGGGCACACTGAAGGGGCCAAAGAGTGGACGATGTAGTAGACGAGGAGGGGATGAAGGGCACACTGGAGGGGCCAAAGAGGGGACGATTTAGCAGACGAGGAGGGGAAGAAAAGCACACTGAAAGGGCCAAAGAGTGGACGATGTAGCAGAGGAGGAGGGGATGAAGGGCATACTGAAGGGGCCAAAGAGGGGACGATATAGCAGACGAGGAGGGGATGAAGGGCACACTGAAGGGGCCAAAGAGGGGACGATGTTTCAGACGAGGAGGGGATGAACGGCACACTGAAAAGGCTAAAGAGGGGACGATGTAGCAGGCGAGGAGAGGATGAAGAGCACACTGAAAGGGCCAAAGAGGGGACGATGTGGCGGAGGAGGAGGGGATGAACGGCACACTGAAAAGGCCAAGGAGGGGACGATGTAGCAGACCAGGAAGGGATGAAGGGCACACTGAATGGGCCAAAGAGGGCACGATGTAGCAGACGAGGAAGGGATGAAGGGTACACTGAAGGGGACAGACAGGGGACGATGTAGCAGACGAGGAAGGGATGAAGGGCACACTGAAGGGGCCAAAGAGGGGACGATGTAGCAGACGAGGAGAGGATGAAAGGCACACTGAAGGGGCCAAAGAGGGGACGATGTAGCAGACAAGGAGGGAATGAAGGGGACACTGAAGGGGCAAAAGATGGGACGATGTAGCAGACGAGGAGAGGATGAAAGGCACACTGAAGGGGCCAAAGAGGGGACGATGTAGCAGACGAGGAGAGGATGAAGGGCACACTGAAGGGGCCAAAGAGGGGACGATATAGCAGACAAGGAGGGGATGAAAGGCTCACTGAAGGGGCCAAAGAAGGGACGATTTAGCCGACGAGGAGGGGATGAAGGGCACACTAGAGGGGCCAAAGAAGGGACGATGTAGCAGACGAGGAGAGGATGAAGGGCACACTGAAGGGGCCAAAGAGGGGACGATGTAGCAGACGAGGAGGGGATGAAGGGCGCACTGAAGGGGCCAAAGAGGGGACGATGTAGCAGACATGGAGGGGATGAAAGGTTCACTGAAGACAAAAAAGCAGACAATTGTAAGATTCTTGTCCCTTCTTTCGTTGTATCTTTCTTCTACCCATATAGTTTACAGTGTAACTCGACCACATTGGCACGACATCCGTTGTATTAGGCGGCAGTTTCGCGATGTTCATTGTTGCATAAAACTTCAGATAGTGCAGCAATTGAAGCATCCCAAATCAAAATTTCTATAATATTTCTTTATCTATTTAGCCATTTCATGATGCCCAATGAAGATACTTAAATGCAAAGGGAAGTTTATTGTGAGTAAAACAATGACTTGTGCAATGAGGAAGAATTCACATTCCAAAACATATGTCCCAAAAGTCTGAGCACTCTGTAGACTGTAAGCCATAAATATCTGTTAAAATTAACAGCTAAAATTAGTTTCAAGGTTTTTGCAGTCTGAACTGTAAATATGTAAAAACAGACGTTTCTTTATCTGTTATGAATGGATTTTAACTGTTACGTCATCACTCATCACGTTGTGACGTCATCATTTTAACAGATATTTACGGATGTTTTCTGTGAAGCTTAGCGGTTATTATAGCTGTTTTTAACGGTGTACAGTTTACAGTGCACCTTCAGAAATGATTAAGAAGACAAAAGAAGATGCTCAGACATTTCAAATAATTGGGGAAAAACATTAATGAGCAGTAAAAAGGATTAACTTTGTTCATACCTTGACAGCGCCAATTGAAACCATCGCTTCAACTTTCACGTAACTGATAATGACTTATCAATGTCCAGTAGAGTTCTTATGTAAACTCTGCAAGACGATGACAGAGTTAGACAATGTTAATGACATTCAAACGAGGACTTACCAATACCGGAGAAGCCGAGAAGTGATTTGAACTGAGTCTGAACGCTCCTTTTCAGATATTAGAGACGACTGGAGATGAAATCAGTAGTAAGGAGAAGAATCTGAAGTGAAAATAAACCGCACATAATTGGACAGTCAGCTCATATTACTTTTCCATGCTATTGCCTTCTGGGAAGGACTTCCACACAGAATTGCATTGTCTCAACACGTGAGCTTATTCTAAATCATACAAATTGTACACATTCAAAACACACACACCTACTATAGCGAAAATTACTGCATCCGGTATAATAAATATGAATTACCTTTGAGTCTACCTTCATTGGTGCGAGTTTCCCCCGGCTATTGAAGGGTGTCAGTTTATTAGAAGTTTATTTGGCAGGCGAAAATATTTTCAATGCATTGTTTGAACCGTCTTTCCCCGTCTGCGGATTGCTGCAAAATCCCTCTTTATGCTCCCATCCGAATGACTCCATCAGATTCGAAGAATTCAGAATATTGAGATTATAATGTAAGTCCGTCAAGCTCATGCACTCTAGCTAATGATCCCTTGGTCTCACATCTTTTCATCTGATATTAAAGACGATAAAGAATTTGTGTGCCATGTCAGACCTAGGGTGGGGTCCAATGACTCCTTGATCTGCCCACCTAACTTCTGTTATTTCAATTGACATGAAATAACACATTCAGAATCATTGTCAAAATGATAACTTTACATCGGAATGAGCGGCTGATATATTATCGATCAAAAAAGTGAATTGAAAAATATGGCTCTTAAGTACACTGAACCACCCACAGTTCTAAGGACCAAGCATGTGATTCAACTTCAGTATTCTTGTATTAAATAAATTACTCGGCACTACTTCTATGTAGATATAATGAAATATATTGATGAAAGAAATAATTAACAGTTTTAGACATTTCTTAGTTGAAGAAAGACAATCCTGGCCTACAGCATTTCACGCTTGCAAATAGCATCATGGTCAATATCAGCAATTGGCTTTTAACTTTCGCCAGAAACAATGATGTTAGATTCAAAACATGAAGTGAACTGGTGAGACAACGTGGAAAATTTTCATAATAGTAATAATAAGCGTTTTATTCGTAGCAAAACAATACATGAAAATCTTCAATAGAAATCGAGGAGATTTATGAGAATATGACATGCGAAAGTACAGAAGTAAAGAATATACAAAGGAAAGTCAGACTCTATTGTTGCAAAGCACAGCACATGAAAACGAGAAGCTGTTTCGTCGACGCATAGTTCTTATGGCAGGTAGGATCAATCTAGAGCTGTGATTTGATTCAGGAGGGAGTAGATGATGGAGAATATGAGTTGGATCACGAAGTGCTTGACGAAACAATCTCAGAGCAAGATGTTCTCGACGTTTGGTGACGTTGAACATGTCGCATCGATCACAATGCCTGGTATTGAAACCGTGTATGGTACGGAAAGATCTCCTACAAAGCGTAACAAGTTTCTTTTTCAGAACACTACCAGGATAAATAAACACACTAGAATCATAGTCCATCAAGGAGCGTATAATACAGTTGTAAACTACTACAAGTTGATCATGATCAAGAATAGGTTTTAGAGTACGCAGAACATGCAGACGCTTAGATACAGATGTAGCCATATACTTAAAATGATTGGACTCATCGAGCTTATCATTAAAGACAAGCCCCAGTATTTTCAGAAAACGAACACTTTCAAAATCAGTAACATCATGTAAAATGACACTTGAAAAATTAATAGTCAAAACCTTTGTCTTACTCTGATTGATTATCATACGATGATCATTACACCAATTACAAAAATGGTTCACTTCTGATGAAATTAAGGACAAGTCATTGGGTTGATCTTTGAAAACAGGAACAATAAGAGTGGTTTCAGTTCAATATTATGATAGTAAAATCTTCCTTTCCTTGATGCGTAGTTGACATATCTGACAACGAGACAATTTCCTAATTCATCTTTTATTGCTTCATGTTTTAGTATCAATGAAATAATTCGGATATTAGGAAATGCCATTTCGCCATTTTTATACTTTTGACATTCTTAAATCCTCACTTCATAGAGTAAGCATATACAGTCCGTTTCATAAATCGTTGCACATCACGAAAGTTCTTTTATCTTTTGCTTGTTCTCATAAAATATAATCAAGTGTTCATAATTGATTGATTACTGAATTTATTCACTTCACCAGTCGGGACACTAGGCTTAGGAAACAGTGTGGTTTGCCTAATTAGATGAAGTAATTATTGATTGGAAGTATGTTGCTTCATAATCACAGCTGATCATTTCATGTCGGCGCTCGGCTGTCCTCCTGTCATCATTGATTGAGTTGTAAAAGTCTTGTCGATCCCCTTTATCGGACGCTATCGTCATCAACTACGGTGTGAAGATTTGCTATTGTTTGTGAGCAGGTGCAGATTATGTGTTTTGCTTTAGTTTATGATTTAGGAGGTGCTGGTTTAGAGTGTATTGCTAATGCATGTTGCGGCATCAATTCTTGATTAAACAAGTTGAGATCGCATAAAGGATTCTTCCTATCAATATAAAGATATGCACAAATGGAAAATCGTTGAATTTGAAATTATCTGAAAAATCCCGGTTAACCGACGAATAATTTATTAAACGTGCACGATATTTCACACACAACCTGTGCACATCATCAGGTGAATGACATGTTCAACGTACGACCAGTTTCATGAGATGAATCAATGCAATGTGTGACGTCAGAGCGAACATAGAAATACATCAATGAATGAACTAAAGGACAAACATGGTATTTTAGAAACAATACTACACTAACAATGGCCTAAAAGTAAGAAAAACAGTACGCAAAGTACATCTCATGTACATAAGTTAAAGCGAAGTAGTAAATAATTAGAAAATCTAAAAAAAAAAACAGAAAAAATGTTCGGGACGGAAAATTCACAACGATTTACACCATCAACACGTTTTGAGTGCCATGCTTCTAAAAATGCACGTTTCTTGTAGTTCGGCTCATGCTCAATTGAAGACTGCCACTCTCTGAAGACTGCCAGTCAATACGGTGATTTTCATTAATTGATTGTTCAGCTATTGCAGACTTTGTCTGGGTACATTAAGCAAAGGGCTGATTTGTTTTGATTGACACGCGTTCCAAAACCATGCCCTGTCTGGCCAATGTAAGATCTACCGCAATTAATTAGATAATTTACCGAAATTATCTATGCTCATTATGTATGCATTATTGAAATTATATGATTTTTATTATTTTTGTACTTATTAGCAGTGGCGTCGCGTGCTCCCAGACCATAGGCCTCGCTCCATAGTGGATTTCTATATTTCTGCAGAAGACAGCATGAACTGCATAAAATAATTAATTTGAAGCTACTGTATCTTAATTTCAATGAATTTTCAATCACTTGTACAAGTACATGATCATTCAAGTCATGATGGCATCCATGACTACAGAATGAAATGAAATGATATGAGAAATAGATACTGATATTTAAATGAAAGATACACTGAAGTCCATAGACTACCCAATGTAGATTATTCTGCATGTGAATTGTGATTCACTATGAGTCCTATGTGAAGGCCTCTTTTTCTGAACAGCCTTATAAGCATGCAATCCTGAGCTAATTGTTCGTCAACGCGACTCTTGTTTTCCCAAGATTTTAAACGTCAAATGACAATGAAAATGTGATGTCGATTTCTCACGTTTTGGTGAGATCAGAGAACATTCACTCTCGAGGAAGCTCTCGCCGACGCAAGACTCTGATGTGCTTATTATAGTCTGTCAATCACTTACATGTTCCAAATTTACGGCTGGAAAATTTTTTTTTTGCTCCTCCTCATATTCTACCCCTTAAGAGTGGTTTAGTTTATATTTCAATGCCATGAACTTCGTGTAAGATGGTTGGAGTTTCTGCATAATCCCTCGGACGACTGGCGGCGTAGAAAATAAAACTGTTGAAATCGCCGCCACAAGCATAATATCACCAATATGCCTTGAATTGTTATCTCTGACTGAATCAAACATCAAATTATGGAAACTTCATCAGTTTATCTTTCAGCGGCTTTTCACCTTCCAATCCGACATTCAGTCATTGGTGAACGCAGACACGACGATTCAACGTGTCATCATCTTCTCCAAAATTTGGCGAAGCCACGAATAGGGAAAATTTGCGCCTCTCTGTCTATCTGAATCTATGAATATATAAATAGATATTTTCTTACTTTATTGCAATGTATTTGCTTCTGCGTTTCTATCGGGAGAGGACGCACTGAGAGAGAGAGCACACGCTCCACATATCACACAAACACAAAGATCTCTGTGATATGCTGTGAACACATCCCCGTCTCATTGTGTGATTGCTTGAAGATCCTTGCAGTTAACAGCTGACTGCTGGCGCTCGGAACGTATTTTGAGAGTAGTGACTCGAAACTGTAAAGTGTATGTAAAGTTGTAAACGCAAAGATGCTCTCAAAAAACAAAAAATTAAAACTATTTGAACCTTTTATTATGAACGTAAGGCCTCGCAGGCACGGAGACGACGCCACTGCTTATTAGTTCTGCATCTGATCAGCAATCATTGAACATTTTCAGAATTATGTTGTTTTTAGCCTCAGTGTCGATAAAATTTCACCGAATTGGGCTGCTTCTTCACCTTCAGAAACTAAATACTAAAACATGCGGCTTTTGTGCTATCTGAGTTGAACTAAAGGCCGGTTCATAGTTCGTCCGTTTTCATCATACGTTTTAACGCACACTTGAATGTTTGTCGGAGACATAAAAATTGACGGATACTTCTATGCTGATACGCTTTCATGGTCCGTTTTGTAAGTGTTTCGAACAAGAGTATGTTTCGACGCGTTCAGAGTATAAGATGACGACGGATACATTCTTCGATTTATTTTGAAAATGGATACTCCAGTTCCTCTGCTATGCGCTTATCTGATGAAAACAAGGAAGAATTGTGAAGGAATATTGGTTCAAGAAATGAGATTGCATAATGAAGAATCGAATAGACAATATTTTCGGATGTCCGGTGAGACGTTTGATCTCTTGTTAGAAAGGTTGTGGCCCTATATCAAACCTGGAACTAATCATAGGAATCCAATTACTCCATTTTTGCGACTATCAGCTTCACTGAGAATATTTGGCACTGTTGATGCTCAACAAACTGTCTGTTTCAGCTTTAAAAGGGGAAAGTCTACGATGAGCACCATTTTTCATGAAACTTGTAAAGCCCCTGTGACGGCCCTTCAGGAAGAATGTATACCTCAGCCGTCTGAAAGTGATTGGAAAAACAGTAAATGGAGTTTTTCAAATTGTTGTGGGGCAGTCGATGGAAAACATATTGTTATCAGATGTCCTGTTGGATCTGGAAGTCAGTTTCAATTATAAAAAGACGTTCTCGATTGTTTTATTGGCATCTGTTGATGCGGATTACAAGTTCACTGTTGTTAATGTCGGATCTTATGGACGAGAATGTGACGGCGGAATATTCACTTTATGCAATTTGTGAAAACGTTTGAAGAATGGAACACTAAATTGACCTCCAAATCAGATTTTGCCAAACTTGAGTCATTCTGAAGTGTCCAACCCTATTTGTTTGTTGCAGATGATGCTTTCATGTTGACCTTCACGTTGAAGCCATATCGTGGAGACTGTTTGACGTTCAGGGAAAGAATTTTCAATTGTCGTCGCAGTCGAGCTAGAAGGTTGGTTGAAAGTGGATTTGATATTCTTGCCGCCCATTGGCGATTGTTTTACAAGCCATTACCTCTGCCACCTGATAAGGTTAACACGGTTTTCAGCGTGTTTTATCTCACACAGCTTCATACGAAAATTCGACCTTCGAAAATTGCCGACAATAAGTATGTTATTGCTGCTTTTGCAGACTTGGAAGACTCCGGCGGCAACCTTGTTTTGGGTCAGTGGTGAACTCATGCGCATGGAATGAATGAATTTGAATCAACAAGACACTTTCAAAACAAAAATTACTCACAGTCAGCGGCATCTGTCCGCAATTATTTCAAAGATTTCTTGGTAAATGAAGGATCTATTGCCTGCCAAACACAAATAGTTTTGGAAGGCAATGAAGATAAATGATCGAATGAACAAACATGCATTTGTTATTCTTCAACGACAATTGTACAACAATATACGATTTAAGATGACGTTTGGCCTATTACGATTGTAATGAATTCAGATGAACTTACGCATTGTTAAGTAGCAATTCTTAAAATTCAATTCATCATCTTACTAAACAGATTGGTTCATCATTGATAATTTGAATAACAAACATCGGTCAGAGTATAAAATATTTAGTAAGATTTGGTGTAAAACGTCAACAGAATCGAAATGAAGAAATAATCGGATCGACGTTTCAACGAGTCATTACCGTTATTATTGGAATGTTTACAACAGATCGTTAAGAAACAACGAGTCACAAATGCGAGCGTAGATAATGATCACTGGAAACGAAACTTTCCCTTCGATTATTTCTACGTTCTGTCTTCACTTCTCAAAGATTCGGTCTCCCCGCTCGGTCGCATCTGATCTATTCATCTACATTATATATGTGCATTATATACAACGCTACTCATATGTGAAATTTATATACGACATCATAAAAGACTGTATTAGATTCACCGAAAATCGAACACTGTCAAAGCATCACATCTCAAAAACTAGCGCTTTATTTTTCACATCTGCGTGTCAAATTGAAACTCATAACTCTCAGATTATGAAAATTCAATATACAGTTTCAAGGCCATTGTTCGTCCTCACGAAGAAAAGGCAGTACAGATGCCATTGGAGGGCAAAGTCGTATAAATTGTAATATCCGCAACTTCATCTTGACGTAAACTTTCTTGTTCCAGTTCATTCAAAACTCCTTCAATTTTGCGTTTGGTTTGTATCCGTAATTTTAGAGGTAAGCTCCTAATACCAGGGCTGCCTGCCTATTCGCAAAACCATTATAATGACCCCGAGATAATTGTCCTTCAGTCCATTGTTGCAAGGCACCCAAAATAATTGCTTCCCTTTTGTCACCAGTTTTACGTTTCCTTTTGGAATCTTTCTGGTTGTGGACAACCTGCGGTTTTTCTTGCTGGGTGTTGTCTATGGTGGTTGAATCACCGACACTTTCACATTCAACAACAAAATTATCTCCTTGTTTTGTACATTCGAAATTGGTAATGTTTGACAATGTCTCCTTCCTTTTCTCAACGTCGGTAAGAAATGTTAAGATATCGTAGAACGTCCATTAAGAACGCCTAGCTCCGGCCGATTGACCACTCTTTGTCGTGTTTTCTTGCAGTCGTCGAAAAAAAATCATCACGCAAATATCGCCATTTCTGCTTAACGTTTTCGGGAGTTGCATCCTTGAAACCCATTTCATGCAGTTCAGATGCTATCCTATGCCAGGATAAATCAGCATGCTGTACGTCTTTGAATTTGTTGGAGGTGACTTTCCACAAATTTTCATTGCACCTCACCTTCTCGATGATGATTTGCTCATACATTGTTGAAGACAACGTTTTATCAGTTTCTGCTGCAGCCATCGCAAGCGTCCGTCGCTTTTCAAAGTTGACTGATGTTCTACTTGTCTCCGTTCTGCTGTTTAAATCTCCGTCAATTCATCGATCGAGTCCGTGACTCAAAAGAAACGTAACTGTCTCCGCCAAATACCCGTATCTATTTTCGATGCGCACACTTTCAGTGTACAATACGTTCAAACGTGGAAGTCTCCGACTCTAAAAACGGACGAACTATGAACCGGCCTTGAAGGTTTCAAATAATTGACCTTTGACCTCTTCTAATACAATGACGTAATCTCATGACGACTACTAATCATCATCTTATTAACCACATTGGCCATAACCTTCGATTAGTGTATGGTTTATTAGATTTTGCTGTCATTTTCCATTTTAGACAGTGATCTAATGAAAATTTGTTAAAAATTGACGTTTTTTGACCTTTGATCTTCACCTCAGCCCAGGGATGACCTTAGAAATAAAATTGATGCTGTTTTCCTGAGTCCCTTTTCAATGCCCATTCGATTGATGTGTGGTTTGGCACAATTGGTGCAATAGTTTGGGAGATCAGCATTGGCCTCAGTCGGGCGGTTTAAAAGCATTGGCCTCACCCCAGTAAGGCGAGTTTAACGTACAGATGACTTTCTTGACTTCAGCATAGCAATATTTAAATGTTGTAGACAAATTTCATGGATATTACCATTCATGATTATTCAGCTGTCAATTGCAGCGTCAAAAGTTTAATGAATTTGTTTTTAATGATGCAACTAAGTGAATTTGCTTAACAATTGTGTTTTATTTAATAAAAACGTCTTTTGATGTACATGTACGTCTACAATTGCTTTCGAAACAATGTTATTGTTTATTGAAGATACGAGATATTATTAGAATGCCACTAAACGAGTAATATCGCCTGAGCTGAATTCTAGCTATTAGTAAAATAGCATTTACTGAGTTCATTTTGAAAAAGTCATTTTTTAACAAAGAATCATCAAAATACCAGCCTGCTCCATGAATATGTTTTTGAATGTAGAAGAATAGAGCAGAAAATTTGCAGCAAATTCGCAATGTCTATTAACTCTCATATTGTTATCCTGATAAATGTTGGTGGTCCACCGGCTGAAAATTCAGTTGGCAATAATAATACTCACAGCATTTTTGGTTTACATAGCAGACCTTCTAGCATATTGCCTTAGCGCATCTAACACATATTGCCTGTTTATCAATAGCGGTGTGCACAGGTGACGGAATCGATGACGGAAGGACATGAAGTGAAGAACTGATCTGAGTTATATCAGTCTTGTAGGATGGAAGAAGGAAGGACATAAGATCAAAGACATTAGCATCATTTAAAAATGTAGTTTTCTGAAAGAAATACTTACAAGAGCTTAAACGTCAGGAATAAGAATTGCACTCTGAAGCCGCATGTAAAAATCAATTGTTTCGGATGAACTGCTTGCTAAAGTTAATTGAAAAAAGTCAAGTATGTAAGTTAGCAAAGAGATGACAGTCATTCATTATGCAGAGCTGATAGATTCTTCAGTTTACTTATGAAAAGGAATGTACCATTCAGAGAATCTAATCAATCAAAAAACTGAGAACAGAACATCAATGCGCAAGTCATAAAATGCTTGATATTGGAAGTAATTCATGCTGTAAAGAGATATGGCGTTTACAATGATATAGTGCTTACAATGATAGACAAGAAGAACTGCGAAATGAGATGGGCCTTAGTATGAAAAGACTAAAGCGAGAAGACTTAAGAAATGGATACAAAAATATAACATAGCTCAAATAAAGAAATCCAGAAAAAATAGTTTCAGGTATAATAGATGAACAAAGCACAAAACCACACATCATATTGAATTGTAAGTAATGGCAGTTGCCTGTACTGTTGTCTGGCAGTTTTACAGTCAACTGTGTTGAGACAGGGTCAGGACCCGAAACGTTTGGCAACTCTGTACATAAACTTTATCTTTCTTTTATTGTGGCATAAATACTTCTCGGGGGAGAATAATTTAGTTTTGAAAATTTCTTGGATATTGGATTGTGAATACAATTTGATGTTAAATTCCAATTATCGGTCGCATACAAGAGCAAACTGTCAGACTGTCTCATTGAGTTTGCTAGCATAATACCGAAGAAATATGCAAACATATATTTGAAAATCTTATATCAGACAAGAGAAGAAAAAGTCTTCAACACAATCCACCATCAAAAGCGAAGTGAATTACTTTTACCACTTAGAAAGCATGAAAGCACTCCATACCATATACATTAATACTGATGAAGACTTGTTGATAATTTGACCACAAAGCGCCGATATTTCGGGATTTCGCTATTGGTTTTTCAAATACTTAATACTTTTCATGCAAATGAAGGCAACTCTGGAATTGAAATACCTGAATACTTTATGCTAAGAATTTCAGAGACATTAAAAGAAGACTTCACAAATATTCTCTTTCGAAATCACACTTTCTAAATTTGACTATGAAAAAGATCATAAAATGTGCGTTTCTCCAGCGACTAGTGATTCTCTTAATCATGGGTTGATGCTCTTTTCATCTCTAATGCCACTTGATGAGAATTCCACACCTCATGACGTCCACGAGTCGTTTCGCTTCAACAAACACGCTATGATCTGAGCCACAATTTTCATTCATTTCCTTCTTTCTATTTCATTTTTCTTTCATTCTCCATTGAGTAAAGAAGACAGATGAAAGTATTGGAACAAATGAACGTTGCACAAGTGCGGTGATCCACAATGAACGTCTCGTGGAGAATGATCGCCGTGATTACTGTGATGGTAATTAGAATCATACTGCAGTAGCAGCTCTCATTTCCTAAACTTATGGATTCGTGATTTTGTATTTTGTTTGCAGAACACATTGTGTGAATTATGCCAACACGATAGGCCACCGTTCTTGCTAATTCCAAGAAAATATTTCAGTTTCACCATTTGTACATATCTCATGGCTCCTACTTCATCTTTTTCAGCTCAAGCTGCTTCGAAACGCTTTTTCACTTTGTTGGAATCACAATTTCTTAATTTTTTAAAAGTGCAAACCTACAGCTTTCATTGCCAGCGCATTCCTAAGTCAGAAAATATCGTATGAGAGCAATGATGGGCAAAAATATAATCAAAAGTTGCTTCAGAAATGAAAACTGTCTACGTGTAAATATTTTACTAACTTATCTGTGATTCACTGCATAATTCAGAGGAGCTATGAGCTACGTTTGGAAAGCCTCTCACAATATCATCGTGGCATTGCTGACTTTCAATGCGAAAATGACTTCATCGGTTCGTTGATAGACATAGAGATCTAGTGACAAAAGAAATTGTGAAATAAAATATCAAAAAGTAGACCCAAGTTTTGATGATATTCAATGTATAAGGACAAATGTATAATTGATTGCCATCGCATTTTCTTGACTTTTCTGTAAAATTATCAAATATATAGTTGTGTTTACAAGAAAACATCAAGTTGACTACATTTAAGAGAAAAACCTACATGTACAATGCAGGCATGTTTTCATCTATGATGGAAATTTGTACGTGGATCAAATCACATCGGCATGGAAAAAAGTCACATAATCCTATCTTCATTTTTGCACAAACCAACAAGACACCCCTTGTATAATCTTCCTCATAGTCAAATTTAGAAAGTGTGATTTCGAAAGAGAATATTTCTAAAGTATTCTTTTAATGTCTCTGAAATTCTTAGCAAAAAGTATTCAGGTATTTCAATTCCAGAGCTGCTTTCTTTTGCATAAAAAGTATTTTGAAAAGTCAAAAGACAAATCCGGAAATGTCGGCGATTTGGTGTCAAATTATCAACAAGTCTTCATCAATATTTCATAAAAAGATGAAATTTCGATTTATTCCTTAATGTCACATTATTTGTCTTATGTCTAAAGAGCATTGATTTGCTGGTCTTTGTCCATAAGAAAAGAGAAGCTGCACGAGTCACCAAAAAAGTGTCTAAACAGCACTGGAACGATTGAGACTATGGCATAGAGGCGCACTGCATATAACATGTTAATCCCTACACATTTGCATCGCGATCGAGCACAATGCGACGTGATCTTTCCTAGTGAGACACCTGATAACTTACAGCCAGTTAGCGGAGGTCTGCCACAAGTTATTGACCCATTCATTAATCATCTCTGGACTAGTATTCGCAACAGTCAAACTTCACTTACCGTGCTTAGATTCGGAATTAATGAGAATTCCCGAAAGTCAGTGATATGAGGATACAGAGTGGAGAGTCAAATGCAGACAGCAGACAATTTTCTGTCAACGCAACACACACGTACGAGAAGAATTCACATCCACCAAGGATTGCCACCATAGAACGTCGTTGTCCGAGGCTAACCGTGTGTATCTACAAAGGTTTCAAAATTCGTTGTTAGCTTTCTGAATGTTCCTTATCTCTGTGCGTAACGTGTCAAAAAGTGATGTCTTGAAACAAAATAAGAGTGAAAAATCATGAATTCTATCATTGTATATTACAACAGAACAGCCCAACAAAAGTTGTCGCATCATATGCGCGTATATCTAAGTAGCTACTTGTGCGAAAAGTTGAATATTGGCACATTCTAATGATCTCTTCTCATCTTCAACATGCATGTTTTTCCTGACTTACTTGTAGTCAAGAGTCACCGTCTGAATTATCTACATCGAAGTAATAGCCAATTGTTCCAGACTTGTTGTCAGGGAGGAATACGATGGCATTTGGCTCACTCACTTTATTCATTGATCATTTCAATGCGAGTGATCACCAGGTCGGACATCCACGCAAGTTTATCACTCACTGTTGTCATCTATGGATTCTAATTGCACCAAAATGTTTGTCCACAGTTTCATCAAACATGAAGGGCATGGTGTAAAAAATGCAATGCACTTGCTACGTTTGGTATGAGAAATAGGGAGGGTTATGAATTAATTCGCTAAGTGTTTATGAACCTATTACGACCTCATTGATCCAATTATTTAGTACAATATTTCTCTCGGTGAATTTGCCATTCGGACTTTTTACAGTTGGAAGTTGCAAAGGCTCCGTTACCTGCTATTGCTTGTCACTGCTATTTCCTTGACACTGAAGTTAATTTTCTCTTATTACTGTACAGGTTTTTACACCTACTTTAAAGAATGGTACAAACAAATCCACTTTAGTGCAATAAAAAATTCATATGTGTTAATACAGGCATCATTTAATTAGCAAACTGAATCACTTTAGTGATAGCTTGGTATCTATGTGACGTAATGACAATGAATTCACAATCAAGTAAGTTGTTTGTAAAATTAGCGCTGAAAATCCATTTACTTATTACAGAACAGGAAGGTCATCATGTCCCTAACATCCTCAACAGGCATAAAATTGATTTAACATGGAAAGGCAATTGGAATTTATATTTTTATGCATTTCATTTACATTTTCATACACTTAACTTTTAGAAAGACGAGGCATGGACAATAACATTTTTCCATAGCTACTAATTCTCATTTTATCAACATTTGCCATATATCAAAAAATTATGAAAAGAGTTCACGAAACAAGCGATGCAATCCAGAAAAGTAGAAATCATATAATAGAATAAAATCTGAAATATATTTCGGTGAGCCGCCCCATCAATCAGAACTATAATTCACATTGATCTCCTGTAACAAAGATCCCTGAAAATCAATTCTGGAAATGTCTTGCACATCCGTTCACCGAACCTATTTCAGAAAAGTCAAAGAAAATTATTTTGTGCATTGTCGAAAGATAGTAGTTTACCTTCATTAGCTAAAATGTTATCCAAATATTTCTTGCAAGCTCTGTGTCTGCTGCTAGGAATTAATAGGAGACCTACATCAATCGATAGCATACAACAAGGTAACTTAGGTGCGTCACAACTTATTAGTCTATTCATAATCAGCAACGTATTCATAAATACTTACTGTGTCTTTATCAGAAATTGATCGGAATGATCGCAGAATTCAGGGATTTGATGAAAGCATAAATCAAATTCAAATCGGAGACAAATTTTCTGTCAACGCAACACACTAGTTGAAGAAGAATTGACATCATAGAAAATACATACCTATGGCTAATAGATATTTCATTTTACTGCTTTTAGTTCATAATAAAGTCTAGAGAGGATGCAGACATGTTTGCCAAATATGGCTGTAATAGATATCAAGGATGTTACAAGTCCAGGTCTACACGAAGATTTGGTCATAGACTCCTCGATCTCATGGGTCATTCATCATAGACATGAACGTGTCACGACTGCAATAATTTGAATTTCCTTATCCTCTAAGCCTATGAAAGTGGTCTTCCATGATATGAAAAGTGTTGCTGGGCAATATAACATCGTACCATAGTTATGAGTTATTCTTTCATAGGATATAAAAGAATAAATTTCTATAATTTCATAGTTTTGCTATGAAAGTGTGAAAATATCTGAAATTCTCATGTATAAGAATAGTTCAGTTATTTTCACAATTGATGCTATATTATTTCACATTTGATCCAATTATTTCACATATGATCTATAGCAATATCACCGTTGGTTCGATTCATTTACTAGAAAATAGGTGATATATACCATGCGAGAACAGTCCGATTATGACACATTAGTACGCACCGATGAACACACGATAGAATACATTTCGTTACTCCATTTGGTTTTCATTTGTTTACCGTGCTTTGACTGTGTTCATTTCTGTCATTCATACGATAATTCGCTGGCTTTTTGGCGAACCGTCGAATATGTCAAATATTGAAGTATTAGCAACAGAGCTTCAAAAATTTCAATTTTTTTAAATTATTACCACAAATATTCTATGCATTGAGCTGAAGTGAGTTTTACTATGTGAATTAGGATTACCCTGTACTATGCATGAAGGATTTTATCTTATTTTTTAAAAAAATCTACTTTATTTCATATTCGACACTTTAGCAGAAAATGAAAATATGAATTTTGACATATTCGACGTATGTTCGACGCTTCACTGAAAAAATATTTTGGGCCAATGTCATATTCGACGTATATTCGACGCTTCACCGTAAAAATATTTTGGGCCAATGTCATATTCGACGTATAAGCTCATCCGATTCTTCACTAACTATACCCACAAACTTTTAACACAAAAACAAAGGCCTACATGTAGGCTTAGCCTACTTATTGAAGATATGCATCGAAATCTTATTAGGCCTAATACTCAAGAATCTTCGGATAAAATTCAATATTTGTAATAGTAGGCTACCTCTTTATGCTAGTCTAGCCCCGAAACCTTCAAGAAGGTTTTTGTCATCATTGAGAATGAAGTAAAACTAATAGAATTGTAGTAACTAACTATTGTTATTTTCGATAATATAATTTGGACGTTTAGCATTTGTTCGATAACATAGCACGCAAGAATTGACAACATCTTGACTCCTAAAATGCAAACAGATTAACGTTGAAGGGACTTGTAAAAATTTGTGTGTTCAGCATTTGTTATAACAGGATGGGGACCGTTGCACAAAGACAATAAGTCTGACAACCTGTCAGAGGAGATAGCTGGAAGAGATTCATAAGCTCTCAAGAAATCACTACTCTTTGAATTTCTTTTGTCCATTAGTTTGACTTCAGAGAATTCGGTCTGAAGATGAGAGTTTTTCAAAAAGAAAGAGGACACATTTTTCTTGACATGCAACTGGGGGATTTTTGTCCAGTTAATCACTGTGCCATCTTCCGCGTGGCGAATGCGCAGCAGACGCATAGCTGCACTGAGATCTTTGAAGTTCTGAATTTCTTGAGTACAAACTTCATGCACATGATAAGGTTTTCTGGAAGCCATGCGAATGAGAGTAGATAATTGAGAAAGGACGTAAATTTCACCAACAGAATTTAGTGCTCGTTCAATGACACTATGAACAGCATCACCCTCGGACTGACCATGATTGGTTTCAAAATACAAAATAGTCACTTCTTTCAATGTGGTGGTATACTCAAGTAAGTGAAGCAACATTGCACAGATAAGACTGTTTTTGTTTTGACCACCGCAGCCATCACAAAAAAGATACGCTTTCTCATACCCGCGTTGGTCCATAAGGCCAAGATAATTCGACAGATGAGATCCAATCTCATTAGCCCCACGTTTTGCAATAGATTCATTCCACAAATACCAATGTGTCTCAGTTGTTTTAATATCATAAACAGTAAAGTTGTATGATGACAAACGTCGCTTGTAAAATAGCTCATTTCTATTGCATCTAGGCAAAAATATCACCTGTTGAAGATCAAAGCAAGCAACAACTTCACTTCCATTGTTCGTCTCTTTGAAAAGCCTCTTCAATTCTCTCACCTTCTGTTTCTCATTGATGTGGCAATTGTATGTATCCTCCATAGTAGTTTTCTCTTGATCATTTCCTTGGCTGTAGCTTTCGCAAATACCACAGAGATCTTTCTTTGGACGATGGAATTTGAGATTCATTTGCTTCAGTCTTCGAAAATAGAAAGACAAGGTTACGGCGTCCGCTTGATCATGATCATTCAAATATAAACGATGCATTTTAGAGAGACTTAGATCTGATGACAGATATTCACAATTTGAATCAGCACGACAGTAATGTGATTCTACTTTCGGGAATTGCCGAATATGAGTGTCAACCAGATCCTTTATTCTTCGATCTCGTAATTGTTGGATATTCGGTCGACCACCACGTCCCTCAGGTTTCACAATGCCATTTTCATCTATTTTGTTGAGGACTGTCTTGATTGTGCGATCAGTTATTTGGAGAACAAAAGGCGACACACTCTGACCTTATCTCCACTTTCATTCACAGGCAAGAAATATGAAAATGTACGAGATTTCCTGCTGGCTTCCTTTTGTTTGTCTGGAGCACTTGCGGAAAGTTGCATCGCAAGCCAAATGTGTTGCTCTTGTAGATTATTTAAAACCACGATATGCATTCAGAATTTCAGTTCTTCTTTCATCAGAAATCAATTCACAGCCAAATCCTTTTATTCCACAATACCTACTTTGGCATCGATCTTCTATAACGTTTCTCTCACCGTAAGGCTTTTTTGATTTCTCAGATTGGTATGGCAAACCCTTGATCCGGGCGATCTTCACTTGTAGGCGATCTGATATAAGCTTATTAGGCTTGTCAACGGTTATGTCTGGATTCATTTCTTGGCGTTCGATGCCTTCGACGTCGAAGTTCGAAGTTGTTAAGATGGATGAAGGTGCTGAGTCACAATATTTACAAGGTTCGTCAAAGTGTGTCTTGCAATAAAGACGTAGGCAAGTTTGACAGGCGGCCCAAATCTCGGAATTGCAGACTTCACAATATAGATGATATTCATCAACTGCCTCCTCAACGTTACATGTAGAAGTCTCTGTGTCGACGGCACTTTTCACTTTCTTCATACGGCAAAAGACATAACGCCACCAAAATGCCACTTGCCATCTGGAGGCCACCACATTTTCACTCTGGATCCTATTTTGATGCGTCCTCCACCAATTACTTTTAATAATCGCCGTAGAACAACATTTTCTGAGTTGTCTTTTTCCCAGCGCACAAGTACATCAACGTTATTCATGCTAGTATGCAGCGAAGAAAATGAAGCTACAGATGAATTTCGTGATTCCGATAAAATACGCTTACAGAAATCATGATTGGATAGCTATATTCAAATTTTGTCTTGCTGCATAGATATCTATGATATGTCATGACTCATGATGACAATCAAACTGTTGCGACGAGGCAACCTAGATATCAATAAGGAAACAATTTTGGTGCTATTCAACTTAACAGGTCCCGTCTTGTTTCATATTCGACGGTTCGCCAAAAATCAAATTTGGAAAATTAACCATATTCCACTATTGCAGTGTTTTCGTACATGATGAAATAGTTAAGATACGTGCATAATGTGGATCTAAGATAATTTTGATAACCTTCTTAGCAAATTAGTATCAAAAAATCGATTTTGAAAATTTTGCATATTCGACGGTTCGCCAAAAAAGCAGCGAATTATTCAATTTATGGTGATTTTGTATCACATGCATTCGTTATGGAAATATCTGTGTGTATCAACCTGAGAGTCATTTGTATATATGCCATTACTCTGTGTTTTTATTGTTATTAGCTGAAGACGATTTTGATTTCATGAATGAACTTTGGTTTGTTGTTTGTCTTGTTATAGGTCACGACTGTTGACCAATGGGAAGCCGTTGACTGGCTATCAGTTGTCATACCGCGAGTTTTAAAAAGTACACAAATTTCTTGTAACCGATAAATCCTGTTTTTCCCTAAACCTAAATTGGGAATAAATCGGCATATCACCACAATTGGTAGCAGAGCGTGGTTTTATTAATTTTTTCATAAACCTTTGTAAATTAATAATATTAACTCATAGAAATTATTAATTTTAATTTGACATCTTTAGGTGCGCTCTGCAAGAACCAACCACTGTTTTGTGATTTGCTTGGTAACCGCTGTTGATTGATGGAATTCAGTTATCGAAGCTTGAGTTTGCAGCAGACGCGTGTAAGTAGCAAGTCCTTGAGAATATTCTTTCACGATGAAGAGGTACTACTTGATGAGCACGAACTGCAGTTGTTCCAAGATAGGCCTACTCCAGAAAAACCGACAATTCTAGATTATAATGATGAATGTCAAAATAGTCAGTCATGGACATCCTCATTGATAAAATCTGCGAGGACTTCCAACTTTGTTAGGGGTAATGACAAAAGGCAGTTTATTCGAGATTTCACCATGTGGGCTAAGCTAGCTAAAGTTCCTGAAGATATGATCTCCCCCTCCGAAGTCGGAGATCATTTAGGCACTGAGAAAATTCGCACCAGTCCTTTGCACCCACAATCTGAAGGAAAGGTAGAGAGGGCCATTCAACAACTAAAGGCCAATCTGAGATTATCAACAACAGAGGGAGACTGGGAACAGCGGTTACCACTTTCTCTCTTGCATCTGAGAACTATTGAGAGCAGTAGTACGGAATCTACTCCATCTACTAAAGTATGCTGACACTAGGTCGAGAACTCCTTCTTCCACATGAATTTGAATCGAATTTCGATGATTATTCACAAGAATTAGTCGAAAGACTTCATTCAGACCAGCAAGAAGCGTTGGATGAATATCTAGGGGCACAAAGGAGTCAAAAGCGGGTTTTCGATGCTTACTGTTACGGTGATGCCTTGAAAGTTGGAGATTGGGTTTTCGCTAAAGGTCATCCAACACGTACTCTTGATCCTCTTCAGTTCAAGGGCTCAAACCTACCGTGAAATCTGATGGAGAATGGGTAAATTCTTCTCTTAGGCGCAGAAAGGTTATGCACTTTAATGAGTTGAGACGTGTTAATTCACCTGATTTTGTCAGAGAGCGAATTCAGAAGCACGCCGGTGCATGTAGTCCTAATTGTCCTTGTCATTAATCTCTAATTAATTTCATTTATCTTGTCATTAATCATCTAATACTCCACCACAGAAGTATGAGAAATCGTTGTATCCGAGAATCGATAGAGGAATCTGATCATCCTTTAGATGATAGCCTTTCATCAGAAATTGTGGAATGGGAGGTTCGAGATATCTCAGATCGCCCGATTAGTGTAGGTCAAGATTACTCCCAGAATGAAGAACACAGAACCCAAACATCTACTGGACTGCCATTGACAGGAAATGCTAGTCATTTCAGACTTCGAGAATCTTCAGGATCAAGCTCCCGAATGACAGAACTTCAACGATCTGTCCGGCCCGCAAGGAGGAAGAAATCTTCAGGCCGATTGTCTCGAAATCGACTTCGGAGGGGGAGATCATATGAAGCCGACGATTCAAGCTACTCGAATTCTTCCGAAAGCGAACCAGAGTGAAGGATGGAGATGTTATTCAAGTGTGTTGTGGCAAGGATTATAATCCAATCTTCGATCATACCCGGGTGCAATCCTGTGTAATCCTATTTTTTATAGTGAAATCCTATGTAACATTTGTATGTAATTTTCTGAATTATTGCCTATGTGAGTCACGAAACTGAAATATGTACATAACAATTTTACTTTTGCAATCCCATTGAAGAAACTATTGAAAATATAACTTACCTCGGCTGTCTTCTTATCAGCCAAAGTTAGTTATTCTGCATAGCGTTGGATTATTGACAATGCAATATGAAGCCAATATTACTGGTGACATTCATCGTGTCTTCCTAAATAAACATTACCAGATAACTGCTCAAACCCCATTTCAATGTGTCTGTGGGGGAATGTGGTGATTTTGTATCACATACATTCGTTATGGAAATATCTGTGGGTATCAACCTGAGAGTCATTTGTATATATGCCATTACTCTGTGTTTTATTGTTATTAGCTGAAGACGATTTTGATTTCATGAATGAACTTTGGTTTATTGTTTGTCTTGTTATAGGTCACGACTGTTGACCAATGGGAAGCCGTTGACTGGCTATCAGTTGTCATACCGCGAGTTTTAAAAAGTACACAAATTTCTTGTAACCGATAAATCCTGTTTTTCCCTTAACCTAAATTGGGAATAAATCGGTACATCACCACAAATTGAGCACAGCAGAATTCCATCTTGAACTAATTGCTTCCGTAGCTGAATTTTTTGATCTATATCATTGTATTTGCTTGTAAAAAATATATTCAAAGATAAAGAGAAATTACAAAAAAGTTAAAGTATAACAGTTAAGTACAAAAGAAATGATTCTACGGAATTAGTTCAAAGTTCTCGGTACAGTCTACCAAGTAACTTAAGCTGCTATATCTCCGTACACCGTGAGAGGAGAGCTAGAGCATTGGCCTTGGCTAAAGCAACGCCCAGTTGCTGGACGCTCTCTCTCTTCGCAACTGATCATTATTCATGCGAATTGCTGTTATGTCTCATATCTTAGATATAGCCGCTGAAGCTTCCTCTGACCAAGTTCCGTACATCGCCACCGCCACTGGGATGCATCGTCAACCTAATTCATCACATTTTTGTCCATTTTCATCACGTTTTCTCTTTGAGGCCGCTTCGAGACAGATATCACCATTCGTACTCGCTTCGTCGATCATAGAGGGTTTCAGCGGGTGTACAATGGTGATATCAAGTGCAGCAGCCTGTCCGAAAGACCAGGATGGCACCAAAATGTCTGCAGGACGGGAGAGCTTCCGTGAGTCATCGAGTCCAGCACCTTGTTCTAGACGGGGATTCATAGATGCTTGACGACAAAGACCACAAATGATATTCCGGATCTCATTATGACGCCGAACAATGTCAGGTAGCGTTTGCATGTTAATCCATGGAAACCAAATCTGTCCATTGCTTTTTCTGGGTACTTTGGACACGTCAGATTCTCTTCAGTAATTGGAAGCCCCAAACGCAGCTTGACCAACATTTGAACTTCATTTGGTTCAAGTCGTTGACCAAGACCTGGACTAGGAGTGGCCGATAACCAGTCCGAAGCCTGAGGTGTTGAAACCGAAAGCAGACGAACTCGATCCCAAATTGTTAAAGATTTAGACCATATGAAGTGGAGAGCCTCCTTACCAAATTGCTGTGATCAACAGTATCAAAAGCTGCGGATATGTCAAGAGCAGCAATCAAATTCAGTTTTCAATTATCAATGGATGCAAGGAGATCACTCAGGACTTTGATAGCGACGGTTTCACTCGAATGATGAGACCGATAGGCTGAGCCGTAACTCACTAAATTGGGCTAGTATCACACGTAGAAGATTGTATGATTCAGTTCTCAGTTCGGCGAGTTGGTTGTACTTCGAGGTTAACTCTTCCTTCAAGATCGACAAGTGGTGGGTCTGCTACGAAATTCAAAAATCTGTCGGAAGTACAATCGATACTTTGATGCGTTGCCAAAAACTGCATACAGTGCACTCTGGAACGAAATTTTTGCCAAGCAATCGTGAAGTTGTGTAGTTTTGAAAATTTCATACTTGAGCATCCCTAGCGCATTCATATTTGCGGAAATGAAATTTAAAGCAATCTGTCGGACGTACTCGATAGATTTTCTTTATTTTCGAAACATTACTTCCTCAAATATTCTATCGAAAATACACAAAATGTACTAAAACAAACACTTTAATTCCATTTTTTGGGGTATTAGCTACAATCTAAATTAAAAATCAAATTGATCCGATGAGGTTTACTATACTAAATTGCTCTCGCAAGAAGAGTACATGATCTGTCGGACGTATACAATGTACATGAAAAAATGAAGTATCGAATATCTGCCACCAATAAATAATTATTCATAAAGAATGTTTAACTGCACCTAGACATGGTATTATTATTTCCTATCGACCTTTTCTTTCATGGATAACGTTTAATCTAGGTTGTGTACGTAGGTTGTGAATCCAAATTGAGTCATCAATAAGAAGCTATCTCGACAAAGCTTGTGATCCTGAGCCCAAGCACTGTCCCTCATTCAATTTAGATCAAGTGTATCGCCTGGTCGTACCTTTCAAGAACCAGAAATCCAGTGACTATGTGCGTCGGTAAATAAATAATCTGAGCTTGCAGATTGAATCGAAAAATGTGCCTGTTTTCATCAATCGCAGTATTAACGATGTTATCTGTCGGCCTGTTGAGAAGCCAAAACTTGTAAAATGCCATGATGTTGTCTATATTTATAAATGTGATTCGTGTGAGGCAAATTATGTACGGATGACATCTAGACATCTTTTCGAACGTGTTAAAGAACACAAGTATTCGGCCATCGGTCTGCATCGCCAAAATGAGCATGGGGATAATCGTGTGGAGATTGACAATTTCAGAGTTCAGAAATATTGCAAAAGTAAATTTGATCTCCTTATCTATGAAATGCTTTTCATCGCTGCAATCCGCCCTTCTCTCAACACACGGCGTGATTCAGTGTCAGCGAAGTTGTTGACTAATTGACTTGTCACTTGTTGTCAAGAATTTTATCTTTGATGTGTGTAAATTATAAGTCAACGCTCTCCACCTGTTAATTTGATAACTGCTACATGTGCCAACTCTCAAGTGCTCTGCATTTCATGATCATGTCACTTCCACTGCAGATGTTTGTATGACAAACGAAACGTCTGAGCAATACATTGAAAATGAGCATTTTCTCGTCATTATTTCTTTCCAAGATAATTTTTGAAAACGTTATTAATCGGACTATCAACAAAACTGATGAAATTGTTAACAACTTTTACAGAAAGAATTACTAAATTGATAAATGAACAATGGACGACAAGTTGATATAAAGCGACGAATATGAGTATATAAAACAATAGAATGTGCCTTTATCATAACGTACCCGGTACAAGAAAACACTAGCATCACCTCAAGTGAAGCACATCTTGCATGAAATGCAGACGAAAAGATTTTAATGAGTGATCATAGACACTAATTATAGCAATGTGAATGTAATTCGAATATCTCTGAGCTACACTACTTCGTAGAGTTCATGAACGAATTCAATTTCTGATATTCGTCTTCTTTCTGTTCATCGGAGTCAGACAATATACCATATGAAGACGTCTCGGCGACATGATGACGTTCTGAAGACATTTCGGTTTGATTCAATTGTCACACTCGTTCTTTCGACGTATTTTAGCCTGCAAGCGAGAGAGCTAGAAATTTGAAAACTGTGATTATAAATGCACACACAGTATGTAGAATTATGCAGTAGGATAAAGCTAATAGATTTTGATCTCTATGGTTCTGCACAATTTGAAAATTCAGCGATTGTGAGAAAATTTCAACTTCCATTGCCCTGTGTCACACGTGAAAATAATACCATTCCGCAATTTGAAAATGTAAAACATCTGGTGAATGCATTGCATAGCGACAGAGAGCTGCAAAACGTGTTTTAATCCAACATCATGCCAACACCAAGCAGAGCGCTTTTAAATACTCTTCGAAGGTTGCATGGATATTAGACCAAAGTGATAATGAGGCAGATATGCCATCAGCTGAAAATGATAAAGAAAACGATGTTGGAATGGATACTGCTACTTCTTCGAGTTCAAGTGATGAGGAAGGTGAAAAAGATATAGAGGAGATTGGTGGATATGCCGGAAACGACGAGAGGGGCATATGGACCAACGTGTGTCTTTAACTGGTGTTTCAGGTGTAAAAATCCATTTGATGCCTACATTTACGATAACGATGAAGTAATTATGCAATACAATGGCATCTTAACTCCATAGTCAGTATGCTTAGATTTTACTGGAGTGGAGATGGTTAGATCTGTACAAGTAAAATTAATCAAAATCTTCACGAGACAAATAAATAAGGTTTTGACAATTGGAAAGAGCTCGGATATTGCATGTCGATTAAGCATAACTGTCGTTCCTGGTGATTAATTGACCACCATCTAAGTCAAAGTTAAGATAATTTTAAGAAGACGATAAAAATTGACAAAATACGGGCGATTATAGACAAAATTCATAGTGCATGGCATATTCCGAAGTCTTCAAAAATTTATTCGCTCCGCAGGCAATCTTATCTAGATATCTATTAGCTCATAGAGCGAGATTTTCAAATTGAAATATTCGTGTAATAGAGATAAAATTTCATATCGAGCGCTAGGCGAATGGGTTAGTGAATAAAAGAAAAGTGCTGATATTACAACCACTGTGTCATCAATAGCTAAAAATTCTTGAAAGTTTCATTCATACATGGTTAATAGAATCTATATTTTTGTAATCATAGCAAGGCATGATTTGGCATGCGAGTAGGGAGACTTAAGACTTTACGGCTCTTTTAAGTTAAATTAGTTTTCATTTGACTTTATAGCAGCGATGTGAGCGATTAACCAATCGCTAATCGGTTCATTCATTATGACCCTGTTCAAATTACATACACCTTATTCCAAGCATTGTACGACAAGTTAAGCCGAAAACTGGAGATACATAATGTGTAGTAAAAAATTAAGATAAAATCGAGAATAACATTGCTAACTTTTATTACAATCAATTAACTTCTAATTGGTAGTAGGCGCATTTTTATACGCATACCACTTAATTACATTCTTTGAAATGTTATGTTATCGCAACAAGGTAATAATGTTGTTTGTCAGTTACCCATGTTAAGTGATTGACTTCTTCGCATCAGTTAACCGCTGAAAAAGAAATTTATGGGTCCAATCTTGAGACTCGAGATTTTCACTACGCTGTTTACCATTAAAAAACACTAATACCAAAGGCCAACATTGGTAGAAACGAATTTCATTAAAACTTGCCTAAAACACCGTAGTAGAAAATAGCCTCAGTCTAGTAGATGTAACATCGACAGAAATTTTTAGAATTATACAATGAATTCGATGGATAAACTGAGACATCGATTCAAATGTATTCACTGTCTTTACGCATGTCCTATCACGGCCTATTTGAAAAGCGCCTCCGCCTCAGTTCTCAGTAATAATATAATATAATATAGTAATACAACATAATACCGGTATAATACGGAATAATATGGTATAATATATGCCACATACTGTAGTTATAATAATAACAACATATTATACATAATACGTAATATAACGTAATATGATGCTATACGATATAATTAATTTTTCGTTGTAGGTCTAGTTCTACACACTGATGATTAGTCTTGCTATTCTTATAACACGGTAGGCCTACAGTCGGTCTACAAATCTGGTTGCGTACTGCGGTCATGGATGATATATCTATCAATGACATATGATACCAGATTTATGCACTCCGAATTATTGAACAGTACTATAGAAGGTTGTAGTAGCCTTCTATAGTACTGTTAAATAATTCGGAGTGCAATGGCAATCCGTTTTTCACGAACATCATGCGTATAGCTACACCCTCTGGTACAGAAGCATGAAAATTTGCTGCTTATATAAATATCGGATTATGTTCGATTTCTAAGAGTTCAAGTTTTCTCAACCAGTCTACATGTAGATCTACATTTCATTGATCAGAAAGTTTAAGGGATCTACTTCACAGACGTGGTCGGCTAGCTGTTGCCTATACAATATCCACTAATTAATGAAAATTCATTCATTAATCAAAGGAAACGGCGGTGATGGTGTCCAAACGCCGAAGTAACTAAAATCACAATAGCCTTCGCACTATATATTTTCATAGATTTACTTCTGTTATTGAATAGTGAACAATACAACTACTAAATGCAATACAGACGATAGTGATGAATTACTTATGCGGTCAATGGAACCTATTCAATGGAAGACATGTACGGTATCTAAACTTCATTCAGTATTTTTTGATATTGGGTGGCATAAATTGCATCTACAACAAATGTACATCAAATAACATCAAATATATGCATCAAAAAATAGGATTACAACAACATTCATTAAAATTTCGAAAGCCGTAGGCGGCATATTTTTTACACATCCGCCTCCACAGCCCTGTGTCCTATAGTTTGTCTATGCTGTCCTTGTATGCTATATTTGTAATTTCAACTTAATCCAGTTGTAAGACTTCTATAGCAAATAATAAGTATCCAAGATGTAAGATTTCCAAGATTGTCCCATACTGTGATGAAATGAAAAATTGAAATCTATTAGCAAAAATCAATCCTTTTACATTTTGATTCCATACGTATTGCGTAAACACAATGAAAATTCAAACGTTTAGTGGAAAATCCAGTAGTGTAGTTCATGAAATAGTTAAATTTACACTGTAGACTCTGTACCAGTCACCATGTCAATTATAATGTGAAATCCGCCACAAGAACTGGGAAAATTATCTAAATCGCATGAATCCATAACGCGCGATTGCTACATAAGATCAAATATTATCATACAATATAGCCTAGGCCTATACTAATTAAGAGCCCGATCAATGTGAATGCAATATTCTAAAGAAACATGACTGCAAATAGAAATTAATTAGGAAATTTCCGAGCTCACCATTGTGTCCATATCGTTGATGCAGAAGACATGGATTTAGTGAGAACGGCAGATGGAAGGAAGTCGACAACATTGAGATGATTTCCGTTGTCTGCTTGTTGGGGTCTGGAATACTGATGGCCACGACTAGGACTCACCAAGATCATCACAGGAAACCAATTTTCCATTGAGTGTAGTGCAAATTCAGATCTGTATTCAGGCTGACTTGAAAATTATTACGACATAGTCACGATTCAGTCAGTTAATTAAGATTGTGAGGAATAAATCGGTGTGAAATGCCATTAGACGACGTTAAATCAATTCGAAATTGTTCTCCGAACTGCACCACACTGATCAGATATAAATTGAGCATTGAGCAAATCACATCCATTTTCAACGGTGAGACATTGAGTTAGCCAGGTCAATTTTCTCAGTCGACATTCGCCTGCAATTGTGAAAGTTGATGATCGGCTGTTCCCTGTTCCCTCTACAAGTTGCCGGCTTTGACTGCGCTTCACGACCTGGCCAATCACGTAAGCGAAAGGGACGATCAATCGCAAGATAGCAAAACATTGCGCTGTTTGAAAATGCGTGTCGTGTGTGAAAAAGTGCTTATGCCACGTCGAACAGAGAAAATTCGCGCGCACCATTTGCTTCAACTGAATCACAACCAAAGGCAATTGTATAATAACAGAGTGACTATAAAGATTGCCCTTGCAGACGCAAGCATGTGGTACAGAATTAGATTGTTTAAGCGTATCAGTTTGCTAAAAGTGCAAACTGATTCAAACAGATGGCACATGCAGGAACTTAATAAGTGGGCAAAAAGAAAATTTTAATACTTTACAGAGATAGGAAAAATAGTCGTGCGTTGCTTGCGGATTGCTCTATGAATTCCTTCAAAATGCTCCGATCGCCACCGACTCCTTCAGATTCGAAGAATTCAGATCATTTCGCAAAAGGTTTCTCGATAATGTTAGGTCCTCCGATTATTTTAAAAAAAGTTAGCAGGCGCATGAAAAAACGTTCACAAACCTCTCTGTAGAACTTGACATCGTCTGTCTCTTTGCTGTGTGATCCGGTTGATAAGTCACTGAAACTTTGCACAATTTGGTGTGTTTAATGTTGAACTGCTGCTCATTGTTCGATTGCTATGGTATTTAGTCAGCAGATTGTGCCATTTCATTTACGTTACATGTTCCAATGATTCCCTTCTAGTCAAATGGAAGAAGAGGCGACCTGTCTAATTCTGTGGGTTCATGAGTGACATTACCGCCCGTCAAATGAATAGCATGCAACTCTCAAACTATAACTTCCAAGATCGCCCGACACACACAACACAAGGATTCGATAGAAAAGAAATTGAAATGAACGCAAAACATGCAGGACGATGTTCTTTACTTCGGTTCTGCTCACTGAAATCAGTTATCAAAATGGCAAGAAATTGGCTTGGTTATCACATGTGACGTAAAGAACTAATATTTTTGTCGAAATTATGCAGGCGTTCGATTCTGACAGGGCCTACGGTGTACTCTCGCACACATCGGCAAAAGTAGAATGCAATCAAACATCAAAACTAAACGTTTCAATTTAATAATACTTAAAACAAGATGCCAAATTACAGATTATCGATCTTCAATTCATCGCTGCAGCACAAAATATTCTCAGATGTGATCTACATCCTAGATTTTGGAAATATGTCTTATTGAATGTGGGACATATGATATTACAGTAAATAATTACAATTTTTGTCAACCTTGTCGTGTCTTGGTGTGATCTGACTCACTAAAATGCCATATCTCTAGATTTTATGCGTACAATTCAATCAAAAAAGATTGGTTATATTTTTCAATGTTCAATTTTGTTACAGCGATTTTTCAGCAGCTCTAATTAAGCAAAAGCAATTGATTGGTTTTCAGATTTTAGCTACTTATAATATATATTATCTCTTCATATAGGTATGCTGTATACAAAAATATTTCATTCCTATCATATTTTTCGAAATATAGTGACAAATTCAAAATGTTCCACTTGTGGAACATTGGCGCCTTGGGCCTATACAAATAGATCGCTGACAAAATATTTCGGAAGGATTTATAATGAAATATCTTGGCCTGCCTGTCAATCTGATATGAATAGTAATGTCTGCTAGTTTGATAATCAGAATTAAAGTTTACCATTTTACATATTTTGTTTAAATTCAAAAAATTGAAAAGCAGTGAAAGTTTTGTTTTGATCTGAATAAGAACGTCCTGTGACAAATATTTTGCTGCTTTACATATGGTAAGTGTAAGATGTCTGTGCAACCTTCCTTCTAACTAATGCTGCCAGAGTTTATATATAGACAGTCTTGTGACTTCATTCTACTTTATTTTATCAGTAGGCTTATGCATATAAAATATTGTGAGGTATTTGGCGGCATAGAACTTACCAAATTTATGCCCCTGCGATAAAGGTTTGACCTAATCTTTAGTTAAAACAATTATTAAAATGAAATATGTCAATTATAACTTAAGAGTACCACTCCCTCGCATTAACGCTGAACACTTTTCGTACCATATAACCATGAGGAAAAAATTGCAGAGCCCCTCGAAAAGACGAGGAATATTGCCAGGTTGGACTTTCAAATTCCTGCTCTCTACTGTCATTTGCGCCTAAGTGACTAGATATGATAATTATTAAGATGTGGGACAAATTAGGCATTTCGCCAGCTAGCAGAGGTCCAGTAGCGGGGTCGTGAAACCACCTGCATCTGAAGACATGCTATCCAAGTAATTCTCATGCGATGATGAAAGTCATTCCAGTAGCCATTTATAATAGAATATAATGCTTACTAATTTAAATTATTAGTTAAAGTAGTCCTAATGAGGACTGATGGCGCTCTCCAATCCGCAAGTGTACAAAGGCAATGCTACTGTAACCATTGGAATTATCAGTTCTTAAAAGAACTCAATGTAGCTTTCTCGTGGCAACGAATTAAAATTGATCTGCTTTGGCCCAATATCTGGTAAAAATGGAAATCTTAAGACTTGTAATACTACTCATTCTTGCTATTAATATACTAATACCATAGATTCCAAACACTGCCGTATACACGTTCAAAACAGACGTCTAATATACTGTACCGACTACAGATGCTGATAGTGGAAATAGAATAAGACAATGGTCACCATAGGTTAAGGAAATAAAAATTGATATTATAAAACAACAGGAAACCGATGAATAAAATAGGAAAAGTGGAGGTAAAATATGGAAATACAACGATGCTACTACACCGATTACAAGTGAACTATATCTGACACTACACAAAGTGGATAATGGTAGGAGTGGATAAGTGGAAAGTGGATAATGGAGGTAAACAATAGAACTACAATGACACTCTACTACACCGAAAACAATGAAACTATACACACTGTACCTAAGACTACAAATGAAAATACTATTTCTTCACTTGAATTTGTCATCGCCAGTTTCTTCATCCGTCTATAGTACTTCATGTAATTCCACATTTCTTCATTTGAATTACAATACATGAACCACTACTTCAGCTACCGATTAAGGGATATAAAACATAATACTGCAGTCCGTCAGTCATCAGCAGGTACTCGTCTAGTTGTGTTTCGATCCCTAACCTGAACACTCAAACCAGACGAGCGGGGTCCCACACATAGTGGCTGACAAAATACTGAATAGGTAATGATATGTCTTGAAAGATATGTCACAAAGATAAATCAGACATCATTCAATTGTTGCGTTTCCCACATGCAAACTGATCCTGTCATTAAATTCATCCCATCAATAAATACAGTATGCTTTTTGCGATCAGCACATGTAAACAAATCCTGTACATCAATCTTTGCCTTTTCGATTCCCACAAGTAAGCAGATCCTGTTCATCCTCGAATCCCGTAAAGATGTAATCTCTGTGTGATAAATATGTAATCCGCCTTTACACAAACTTCGCCTCATACATCAAGACTTAAGAATGGGAGCTCTCTCTCATCTCCCGTAAGCCACCCTAAGTGCTCTGTATTCACTCTCCACCGCCCCCATATGATGGCTACAAGTCATTGTTAGTCGTTTATTCACCTATGCAGCAAGGCATTATGGAAAATGTGAGTCGCTTGTTGGTCGCGTGCTCATTGAAATTCACAGAGTGAAGTGAATTGTCGAGCGAGAAAAGACCATATTTGTGAAGCGATTCATTATGCCATGTGAGAGCCTTTTCTGTGTAACTCATCAAGTCATGCTGAGAATAACCTCTAGATTTAATGATATTCAGTGTCTTGTTAGTTTTGTGTACAGCGTCTTGTAACTTCGAGCATATTCTACAATATCTGACTACCTGCGACGCGAAAACATGAAGGCCCATCTGTAATGGGATCATGCGCTCCGAAAAGTCAGTTGCACCACAAAGAAAGAGAAGTCATCTATCTTGTGATATATTGAAGTTCTCAAGGTGTTCTGTGAGATTTGTATTTTCACATCAAGGTAAACTACCTCTTTACTGTTATCACCATTTCTCTCCGCCAACAAGTCAGGTGGATAAATTCTTTGAATCAACGAATTAAAGTGTTTTATAATTGACAACACATATATCGTCTATGTATCTTAATGTAGGTGATGACAAGCGTGCTAAATGATATTTCTTGGTTTTTATCAAATTTTGCATAAAAACATATTCGCAGTGTAAGAGGAATAGGTCAGCTAGGAGTGGACTAGAATTTCCTCCCATTGGAATGCCTTTAATCTGCCTGAAAACTAAATTACCGATTGTGACGTAGGTCTGTGATAATAGGAAATGTATGGCTTCTTTTAACTTCTGTTTATCAAAACAGTGATAACCATTATATTTTTTCATTGAGCAAAATGACTTATCATATCCAATGCAAATAAATTTTCTATTTGAGGAATTAAACACCAAATCCATAATAGCGAATATGTGATCTTCATTAATTGGGGGGGAAAAGACCTTGGTTGAGCGTGGCTGGACTGTAGGGTAGGGCCTTCAGCCCTCTGAAATGGTCACATGTGCTCGGGTCATCAGCCGACTTGTTACCTCCTCGTGGACAGCGGCTCACTGGCGAGTGAAGGGCGCCAGCCTAAAATAACTCTTGCTCGGATAGATGGAGTTCGTCAGTCAGTGAAGACAGTCCATCTAGGAGAAGGCTAACTCCGAAGTCAAATTGCCGCTCCCAGCTATGGGCAAATAGCACCCGGCGTGATGGCACGTCTAAGGTCACCTGACCATGTCATCTAGCCTGCGCGGGGCCAAACTACCCAGCCAGGCGAACTAACCACAGTTACGAATGCCGCAAACAGATACACCCGAAATGTCTACAATGGTAATGGACTCAGGACCTACAACGGATTACGCTTTTTGGATACTCGGACAGAAATCAAAATAGGAACTTGGAACGTATTAACTCTTCGTCAGCTTGGAGCCACCGAACTTTTAATGAGAAAAATGAGAAGGTACAACATCACTATGACAGGATTGTGTGAAACACGACTGACTGGTAGCGAAGAAACCTTGGTAGACGGCTATACGCTGTTGTGGTCTGGCCATGAGTCGCATGGTCGTCGGGGAGTGGCCCTTGCTCTATCCTCCCAAGCCCGCAATGCCCTTCTTGGGCTGGCAGCCAGTTAGTGATAGAATTCTCATGGCGCGTTTCAGGCATCGGTTTTGGCAAGATGTCAGTCATCGTTGCCTATGCACCAACTGAAGTTGCCTACGACGACGTTTAAAGAAGAATACTACAATCAACTCGAAGCGATATCAGCCACAGTACCCCCGCATGATATTTGTATCCTTCTTACTGATGCGAATGCCACCATCGGTGAAGACGCTTGGACAACCTGGCCAGGAACAGTAGGCAATGTGCATATTGACCAGACAACAAACGACAACGGCTCAAGATTCCTCGACATGAGCCAAACAAATGGTCTTTGTATAGCAGATTCGTGGTTCCCCAGACGCAGAATCCATCACTGGACTTGGTATAGCAACGACGGACATACCAAAAAAGCCATTGATCACATTGCCGTCTCACGACGATGGCGCAGTTCAGTTACAAACTGTAAAGTGTTTAGAGGAGCACACTTGGGAAACACTGATCACCGACTGCTTGTCATGACGATGCGTGTGCGACTCAAAGCAGGCCAAATGAAGAGGCGTGATATCAGATTCGACGCAACAAAGCTTAAGGATCCTGAGATTGCTGAGAACTTCTCGATTGAAATAGCAAATCGTTATACTGTTCTTGCTAATCTCGATCACGAAAATTGGGAAACGTTTAAGTCGGAGATTCAAAACGCAGCAGCCACTATTCTTCGTAAAGAAAGAGCACCACCGCGACGCCCTTGGATCTCACCGGAATCTCTCGACCTAGTTGAAAAGAGGCGAAAGATCCAAGAAAAAAAAAGGCGAACATCCAAGAGTATCGTCGGCTCAATCGACTCAGGAATTTGTCACTGAAAGAGGACAAGGAAAGATACTGGAGCGAGAAGGCAGACGCTCTCGAGACTGCTTCGGCCAGAAATGACACTGCCGCGGTCTATCGACTACTCCGTGACCTTCGCGATGAACCGACGACTAAAATCACACAGATTAAGAACAGGCATGGAGAGGTCCTTACAAGCAAAGAAGAGTGCCTCAACCAATGGAAAGAGAACTTCAGCGATCTTCTCAATCGTACGTCCAGACAGAGCGATTTGACACTGCTCAACGCGGCAGACAATCCCTTGCCTTCTCCAAGGTGCAACACAGATTGTATTTCCACATCAGAAGTAAAGCTGCAACTGAAACGGCTTCACAACAAAAGAGCACCCGGTATATGCAATATCACAACAGAAATCCTCAAGCATGGAAACGACTGCATGATCCAATGGCTCACTGACGTCTTCAACGCTGTGTGGGAAAATGAATCGATTCCGGAAGATTGGAAGGAGGGCGTGATCCTCCCATTCTGGAAGAAAAAAGGCGACGCTCGGGTATGCTCTAACTATCGTGGCATCACTCTTCTGTCAGTACCAGGGAAGCTGTCCACCAGCATCCTAATCAACCGTGCAAAGGTAGCCATGCATCATCACCGCCGTCCCCAACAAGCTGGCTTTATGCCTGGACGTGCTACGAGTGATCAAATAGCGAGTGTACGACTGCTGATCGAAAAGGCGCACGAATATCGTCGTGGAAGAAATCTGTGCATCGCATTTATGGATCTTAAGGCTGCGTTTGATTCTGCTGATAGAAATGCAATCTGGATGATTCTTCGCTCAATCAGTGTACCCGAAAAGATCATTCGGCTTCTACAACTCCTGCATTCAGACTCCCATAGCTGCGTTAGGGTCAATGGGGAAGATTCAACTTGGTTCCAAACTGAAAGTGGCGTAAGACAAGGTTGCACAGCTGCACCAGAATTGTTCAATTGTCTTATTGATTACCTAATGAAGAAGTTGACGACCAGATGCAGGGAGTTCAGCTGGGTAGCTACCGACTAACGGATCTCGAATTTGCAGATGACACTGCTCTTTTCGCTCCTGATATGGATTCCCTCATTCAAGCCATCAACATCTATGTCAATGAAGCTTCGAAATTGGGACTCCAAGTCAACTACTCTAAGACAAAGTTAATGATGATAAGTGAGAGCACACCCCCACAGTCCATAGTGGTCAACAATCACATAGTGGAAGTTGTCCCAAACTTCATCTATCTGCATGGGGTCTAAGATTAGCAGGCGAGGTGGTATTGACGAAGAACTGGCTCGAAGAAGAGCTCTAGCAAATGATGTGCTCAGAAGACTTTGGAGACATCGGAATATCAGCAACCGGACCAAAATGAGAATATATAACGCGAGTGTTCTTTCGGTTTTGCTTTATGGCTCCGAAACCTGGCCTCTTTCCGCAACTCAAGGTAGAAGAACTATGGGCTTTGACAACCGATGCCAACGCCGAGTACTCAACATCAGATGGCAAGAGCGTATCACCAACGACGAAGTGCGCAGACGCACACTCCAACCGCCGTTACCACGTCTTCTAGCTCAACGGCGCTTGCGTTGGCTGGGGCACATGCTCCGCATGCCTAGTGTACTGCCAACGAAACGTGTGCTCGATTTCAATCCGACAGCCTCTGGATGGAGAAGACCTCGAGGGCGCCCACACACACGATGGATGGACGTTGTCGAAGATCTCAATCAACTCGGTATCTCTATGGATGACGCATCGGAGTTGGCCCTGGATCGACCATCTTGGAAACGAATGGTGTCAAGAGCGGCCTCAACGCCTCACAGGCACGAGTTATAGGCAGGTAGGCAGGATCTTCAATCAATTTTTGATCAAGATTCGTATATAAGGTTGAAAAATCGAAAACTTGCAATGAATGAACTTGTGTCGAATTTAATCTGTGTAGAAATTCTTGTGTGGACTTTATACTCCAGAAGCAATCGAAACCGCTGTTTCTCTTAATTGCCATACAATATCTCTGAAAATTGTCACGCAAAATACTTAAGGCTGAATTTACTTTGATGGAAAGCTTTTTCGATGTGCATTGTCGTGCTCCTGCTATGAATCTAAATTTGCATGGAGTTTTGTGAAATTTTGGAATCTAATATAATTTTGGTAATTTTCTGTCTTTTTCACAGACAGATAGTTTAAACTCGCTTTTTCATAATTGTTGTGTGTTGCTCAATTACATTCTGCGCTAAAATTTGCTCTGAAACCATAGGTATCATTACCCGATATGTTCGACGTGAAAATATCAATTCCCAACTCGGCTAAGAGAATTTGGAGATAAAACTTTTTGCAAATGAAGCCATAATTATTAGATGCTTTATCAACTGGCGTAATTATGACGTCATTCTGCAATTCTTTCAGATTTTTACCCATTTTGACATTACTCTTGTGTCGATTACTGTGTGCGCGAAATCTATTCGAGGATTTCTTGGCAAGATATATTCGATCTTTTAATCAGTGCCATGATTCTTGATTTTCACGCTGAGAATAAAGTAGCCTCAAGCTTCTCTTTCTTACTTATTTTTGTAATATGCTCATCTAATGAATTACTAATTTGAGTTGTTATGGCACACTCCAACTAAGGCTTTTTGGGATTTCTGTGTTTTGGTACCAAAACTGAAGAGTTGACGTAAGTCTTCATCATCCTCTATATCCAGATCACCCGTTATTACGTCACCATAATGTGGGTAAACGAAGGATTGCCTCTAACTACATGAGCATGGATTGTTCATGTTGTGCATCACATCCTGAAAATTTAGGTTATTCAAAAAACGCCCATAATTGCAAAAGTTCAATGCAGTGGGTTTCATCTAATTTATAAATATTTTCGGTGGATAACGTTCTTGAATTGTGCTTGGAATTAGCTTGCACACACTGTGATCGCAGAATATAGACATGATATTGAGTGAGTCTATTGTCTGAGATTCGAACGGGATGATTATGGTTGCTCGTTCTTCTACATTTTTGTTCTCCGAGTCTAGGTTAAGTTTATTTTGAATGTATGCTGCTAGTACAAATGTCATCATGTTTGCCTCATCCCTTGTCTTGCCTAGAATTGCTCTTAGCGTAGTTTTAGGGAGAGATTTTAGATGATGATAAAACTTTGACATCCTACGCGTCTCAAAAGAATCTTGCAATTCTTGATAGGTATTGTCAAGTTCCATAATACTTGAGCTTTTTCTACCGATTTTCTTATTCCATGACTCCTTTTTCGTCTGCTAATCGGATAACTAAAATATTGATCATTGGATATGGACTGCTGAGATACACATCCACCTCCCAAAACTCTATCATTCAAACCCAAGGGGTATAAGGTATTTAGCATCTTGATATGCACGTCTTCCTTGTGGTTGAGCTCTCTGGTTATCTCTTCCTATGATATGTATATATTGTCATCAACATGATCAATAATTTGCAATTCAACATCAGTCCAAGAATGATGATCTTGCTTAAAGTGATTGCTAAGATATGTGTTTAAGTGACATTTTAATACTGAATGACGATGACCATTTAATCTACAATCTAGCGGTTTGTCTGTCCTACATATTGCATTCCACATCTGCTACATGATATAAGATAAATAACATTTCTACTTTTATAAGTAAAAACTCCCGGCTGATCAAAGATAAACCGATTGCCTGTACTGAAACTTTCGTAGCAATTTTCGGTATTCAAAGATTTACAGCAAAGACATCTATTGCTACCACAAAATCTAATGTTCTTCAAAGTAGAGGGCGCTATCCACTCCTCGCATTAACGCTGAACACTTTTCGTACCATAATAAACCATGAGAAAATTTGCCAGAGCCTCGAAAAGAGCGAGGAATTTGCCGATCCCGAGGTTGGACTTTCAAGTTCTGCTAGTAAAAATCTAAATTATATAATGGAAAGTATCTTAAAAAGTGGCATATTATCGAAAGTAAAGTGAAAGAAAATGTATATAAAAAGAAAAATATGATAAAATTTCCCATATTTTGAAATAAAAAGAAATAGAGAATCTTATCATTCAAAAGGAGTGTATAATAATGAATCTACTGTCATTTGCGCCTAAGTGACTATATATGATAATTATTAAGATGTGGGACAAATTAGGCATTTCGCCAGCTAGCAGAGGTCCAGTAGCGGGGTCGTGAAACCACCTGCATCTGAAGACATGCTATCCAAGTAATTCTCATACGATGATGAAAGTCATCCCGGTAGCCATTTATAATAGAATATAATGCTTACTATTTAAATTATTAGTTAAAGTAGTCCTAATGAGGACTGATGGCGCTCTCCAATCCGCAAGTGTACAAAGGCAATGCTACTGTAACCATTGGAATAATCAGTTCTTAAAAGAACTCAATGTAGCTTTCTCATGGCAACGAATTAAAATTGATCTGCTTTGGCCCAATATCTGGTAAAAATGGAAATCTTAAGACTTGTAATACTACCCATTCTTGCTATTAATATACTAATACCATAGATTCCAAACACTGCCGTCTACACGTTCAAAACAGACGTCTAATAACTGTACCGACTACAGATGCTGATAGTGGAAATAGAATAAGACAATGGTCACCATAGGTTAAGGAAATTAAAAATTGATATTATAAAACAACAGGAAACCGATGAATAAAATAGGAAAAGTGGAGGTAAAATATGGAAATACAACGATGCTACTACACCGATTACAAGTGAACTATATCTGACACTACACAAAGTGGATAATGGTAGGAGTGGATAAGTGGAAAGTGGATAATGGAGGTAAACAATAGAACTACAATGACACTCTACTACACCGAAAGCAATGAAACTATACACACTGTACCTAAGACTACAAATGGAAAATACTATTTCTTACTTGAATTTGTCATCGCCAGTTTCTTCATCCGTCCTATAGTACTTCATGTAATTCCACATTTTTTTTTCTTCATTTGAATTACAATACATGAACCACTACTTCAGCTACCGATTAAGGGATATAAAACATAATACTGCAGTCCGTCAGTCATCATCCCCCCCCCCGCAGGTACTCGTCTTGTTGTGTTTCGACCCCTAACCTGAACACTCAAACCCAGACGAGCGGGGTCCCACACATAGTGGCTGACAAAATACTGAATAGGTAATGATATGTCTTGAAAGATATGTCACAAAGATAAATCAGACATCATTCAATTGTTGCGTTTTTTTTCCCACATGCAAACTGATCCTGTCATTAAATTCATCCCATCAATAAATACAGTATGCTTTTTGCGATCCGCACATGTAAACAAATCCTGTACATCAATCTTTGCCTTTTCGATTCCCACAAGCGTCAGATATATCGTCTAAGAACTTAGTCTCAGTCAAAAAGGCAGTTGAAACTATTCATGCAAAAGTAGTAAAACTGGAAAACATACACAGGTTCGAACCTGCTTCATCCAGATGCATCGCCACGCTTTAGCTCCCGCGACTATTGTAGCTCACAGGGATTTTCGTTCGCCTTTGAAGTGCACACTGACAAATCAAATTCTTCTATCCCAGGTTCTCCCCTTGGTGAACAAGTGACCGAGCGACTCACACAGGGCATTGATTGTATAGCAAACCATGTTCTTTACATGTAGAATTTTTTTCCTCTACTAACATGTTTAGAGAACAACTTCAAGTATACCGTCTACGTTAATTGTACTGGTACTGTCAGGCACAACAGAATAGAAAAAAGGCTCTCTGATATTAAAAGAGGCGATGGCAAAATCTAAGAGAGGATTTCATGAAAGTTTACAGTGATTGTTCAGTCGTGGTCTGCCACTGGAACGATAATACCCGCGCCCCCCCCCCCGCTGTTTATAGTTAATTAGTTCAAAATGAGGGCGTTACTTCTATCAGTCAGGCGACACGCTGGAGTCGAAGTGATAGGAAGAGAACTGCAATTCACAACCAGCTATGATTGCAGTTCCTATAATTGTCACATGGGCGGAGTTGACCTATTGGACAGGTTTTCTTTCGGATTATCGGCCTCAGCTGCGATCAAAGAAATGGTGGTGGTTATTATTCGCAAATTTCATCAATATGGGCATGTGGCGGGGGTGGCTGCTTGAAGGTTACAAAGACACATTCAAATGGGGGGGGGGGGGTCAGTAGGCCCTACATCTCATCTGGATTTCCGAAGGTTAGATCTATATTTTGTATTATCTTATATTTTGAGTTAAAACTTAAAGGATTTTGTTGTGTTTACAAAATAAATATATAAATAAAACGTTTATATTCAAAAAGCCGAATAGAAATCGTCGGGTCTCAAGACATGAATATGAACATCAAATCAATTAATAAAATACTAGAACTTAACATAGTAATTGTCATAAATCAAATCAGAAAAATATAAGGTCGTCAGAAAGTAGATGATATATACCACATAACTTTACAATGTAAATCTGTCATTCGATAATTTTTTGGCTATAACCTAGAATGCCGTTTTTGGATAAATCATGCAATGTTTCCATGCATGATCTAATGATCATGCATGATCATGTATGATTTTTGCATGACATGCATGTATCAGACATTGATCATGCTTGTCTCATGCATGATCATGCATGCATCATACATGGCCATGCATGATTTTCATGCTTGTTTTATCCATGAGACATCCATGTTTAATGTATGAGGACATGCATGTTATATCTTATGAGACATGCATGTCTTTGTCAATGAATAAATGATTTAATCATGTGACATCTTATAATTTTACCATCGATTTGATGAAATTAACAGGATGCTAGTATCATAGTACCTATCTGTATTGTAGTTTATAGCACATTTTTGTCGTGGAATGAATTCTACATGTTGCATGAATTTACAACATTGTAAAATTTACGAACATGCAGAACTTACTTTACTAAATTGAAATACATTCATTACATCCTGCAAATTCCAGTCACTCCAGCATAGATGTGGCGCAAAGGCCATTCATTTATCTTCGATATTTAAAATTGCACATGTACAGAGACATTCAAATGCAAAATTAAATATCGTGTTTAATTAAATAACATGTTTATTGCAATGGATTGATGACACAAGGAAAATTCATGCACACGTGAAGTAATGAACGCAAATGAATCTGTCTTAAAACAGTTTTCAATCTCCGTTTCAAAAACATGTCTAATGAAGTTATGGAATAAAAAATTAGAAAGAAGACGCTTTTACATGTTATTTGTAATTAGTAAATTAAGGTTTTTTCAAAAAAGGACTCTGAGTCGAATAACAAATCATATTCTAAAAAGCGATTAAGGAAGTGTATTTTCTAGAAATGTTTAAAACGATTAAATGGGCAGTGCAAAGCGATTTGTCGGAAGATGTTACTCTGAAATATTCTTTATATATTTTCTTGATGCAGCATTGTCGACCGGGAAGTGGTGCCATGACAGTTTATGAGAAATTTAGATTGAAATGATTTTTGAATTCATTATAAGAAACGATTGATCACTCATTCGCTTATGGAGTTTTCTTCTGGAGAAAATATGTTATGGCACGGTGCGTTCTTCCCTTTGGAGTATATCCGAATAATAAACGCTGTAGATTGAAGTGTATTTTTTGTTCTTAATTAAATTTCAAGCTTGATTGATTTTCCGCACACATAGTATTCGTGTAAGAAAAATATTTGTGTAGACCTACAATTGGTTAAAATATTAGTCTTGCTTAAAATATCCTTTTGTCGATTGCATCATAGAGAATTACAAAAATGAGCCCTGCTCTCCCAAGTAAAACGCAGAAGGAAAGGATTCCTTCAAATAAAATTTCCATACGTATTTAGAAAATTCACCAAGTTTTAACCACGTTATAGGATGACGTTCATATGGTTGCACACCATCGACCGATCAGATACAAATAATTTCGATGAAAATCACTGTTATCAACATAAAGAAAAATTTCTCTTTCCGGATTTGATCATCCTTCATTTGAAAATCTTCCAACCAGAAAAATGCCCACAGTCCGAATGCGTATTTCACGTTCATCTGTAACACTGTCATTTCCGATGTCGAACACCGTCGCGACGTACCATCATTCACATTTTTAAGAAAAGAGGTTGATGTCACGAAAAATTTACAGTTTCAACGGGAATCAATCATTAGTAATATGAAGTTTGAAGCGAATGTACGAGGTCACTGAAAAGAATCTTCAGTTGGACACAAGACGTTTGGTCCGAATCTGATGAAATCGGTGGGACGTGCGATATATGAGAGATTTATGGATAATAATAATTCGAGTATTTCATGGGGGTTCTTAGCTCACAAAAGACAAGACGAAAAACAGCCGAGCGTTAGGTCAGGTTATTGAGTTCATTGATGCACAGATCGGACGGTTTGCGCTAGCCTCAGCAATAAGCACTGTAAAAAGAAGACATATTTTGTGCTGGATGTGCAGAGCAGTCTAGAATTATCCTACTGAACTATCTTAATTACATTCTATAGGTAGGCTACTCAAAGTTTAGAAGAGAAATCATTGTATAGTATTTTAGGTGTTGTGTAGTAAAGACTATTAGAAAACTGCTGTTGCTCATTTCATCTATGACAATTGGCAAGCGATATTATCTTAGGAATTTTGATAGCAAATGAAGTATTCAGGAGAGTTGAATTGTGTTCATTAACAATTTATGATTATTTTTTAATCATTGTTGTAGTATTATTAATAATTTTATTTTGATATTCAAGTACCGGGAACTGTTTTTACAAAAAAATGCAATCTGCAAATACAAACGGAGTATACTATTGCCGACCGCCTGTGTCACTCGTTCGTGTAAATGAAGTTAGTCAGATGCTTGAATTTTCTATAATATGAACACCGAACATGTATTTCATTTTGTTAAAATCACAAAAACTGCAAAACACACACATAATGTCATCTGGTTACGTTTATATGACTGCTTCTCAGGTATTATGGTGACATGTGCGGGCCTACAACTAACATGTGACCTTAATAACTAGGCCTACGATGATATGAAAAAGTGCGATGCATAATTTGTAAAGTAAACACAAATTGATATAAAAGAGTAGGCAATGTTGAGTAAGTACTTCGATTGTTATATATTAATCGTAAGGCATGAAAATAATTGATTTTGCAAAACTAAACTATTGTTGGACTGCAGCATACTGGATTTTTAATACAAGTGTGCGTCGTCGTGTAGATCTAGCCTTTTGTGTGCTTTGATCTTTTTTCTTAACGACACGAAATATCAAATTGATTTCATTTTCTAAAATGTTAGCGATTCTGAAAAAATTAATTTGAATATCATGGGCGTTCGCTACAGGTTTTCAGTTCAATTTTATCGAAATGGAAATAGTGACCTATTTAAATCAAGTTACTTGATGAATCATTTACAGAAACAAGATTAAATTGTTATAACTTAGCAGA
>CAJQUW010007237.1:0-16145 GCA_907163375.1 Prostheceraeus crozeri
TGTTTTATAATCTGTAACGAGCGCTACGTATTTATGATGATAATAAAATCTAACTTCTTTCTTCGAATTTACAGGATTTGTAGGATGACGATAATCTTTTAAAACTGGTACATGCTCTATCTTATAATCATTCAACATATTTTTTTTTTATTTTTATTAACAAAAAATTTATAAGAAAAAATTGTTCGGTCACTCCGTTCGATCACTCCTCGAAAATATTTTCTATAACTCTTTCATGAATTTTTTTATCAATATTAATTGTAATAAATCCATAATCTTTTGACCAAGCATTGTTACACGATTGTTTAAATTCATCTTTATTTCTTACACATAAATCTCTTAAGTTTCTTGCATTTATTTCAAATAGTATAAATATATTTGCATTCTTTCTAATAACACTTCCGTCTAATGAATACATACTTTGTGTTAAATAAAAAACACTACAGTTATTATGTCTACCTCGTGTAAAATAATTTCTCTGAACTGACTGATTTCTATCATTAACACAATCATCAAAAATTACACAATGTTTCATTGTTTTATCTAGTTTACTAGGATCTTGCATATTACCACTATCATCTATTAGTTGTATCTTTATATGGTTATTTTTATTAGATTCTACTAACTGATTATTTTTTGCTGCTTCTTCACACCACGAACTTATTTCTTCTTCATCTTCAGATTTTTCATATTCTTTGAATAATGAAGCAATTGCTGTTTTTTTAAGATTATTTTCAAATCCATATTTTAAAAATTGATAGACGGGTTGTTCTGCCGTTGTTGTATAAATTATAAGATTGTTATAATCCAAAAAATTTGGAGTCGTTAAAATTTTAAATAATAGATATGTTTTTCCACATCCTGATCTTCCACAAATAACTGACAAAACTTTATTAGATAAATTTGGATGATGATTAAATTTAAGTTTTTTTTTATTTAATGGAGGTAGTTCACTCATTTTTTAATAAAAAAATTTATTTTTATTTTTTTTATTTTTTGTTTCTAAAGAAGAAGAAAATTAAACTTCTCTAGCTTCGCGTGGGAGTTTATACCTCTCGAACGGGAGTTTATACCTCCCGAACCAAAAGATCTATCATAATCTCTTCACCTCCAAAATTTATTTCTTGTCCTTTTTCATCAGTGATTCTAATGTTAATGTTGTTAATAGTTTTTCTTGTAATAGGAAAATATATTAATGTTTGTGGAAATACATTTAATCTATAACCAATGGGTACAGTAAAAGCTGGAAAACTGAATATTAAATTTGATAATTTACCATTTATATATCCTCCTTCAATAATGTCACAATGTACAACAATTGAATTTATTTCAGTTATTTTTGGAATCTTCTCACCTAAATGATAACCTTGACTATAAGTTTGTTTATTAAATCCTAATAGCTTTGACAATGATCTATCATGATTAAAATCAACTTGATGATTTTCGTCTAAAGTAAGAGAAAATTTATTAACTGCCGGTTCAACTGCAAAATGCAATTGTTTCTTATCTTTAAATGGTATACCTAAATGTCTCTTAATTTCATTTGATATTGATTCAACTTCGTAAGAACCAGGAAGAAAAGTTAGTATTTTCCATGTTTTACCTTTATCAGTAGAATATCTAAATTGATCATTCGCATCTTTGATAACGATTTGTATAGTGTTAAGATTAGAAACTAGTCAATGCAATTTGATAATTTTAATTGTTTCTAAATGTAGAATGGGTTCTCATAATTACAAGTGTGTGATGATTGTAGTTGTTAATTAAATTTTTTTTTTTTTAACGTCGTACTAAATTTTGATGAACCCAAAATCTCTGTCCAAAATTTGTTCTAAATGATCATTAATTTTGTCTAAAATCTGCTGAACCACATTTTTTTAAAGCTAAAAAAATTAAATTAAAAATATTATAGAATAAAAATCGTAAGATAAAAATCATAGATAATAAAACCTCATAGATAAAAATCATAGATAAAAATCATATGATAAAAGATTAGAAACAACATATTTCAGCTACGGGCGAAGACACTGGAGGGACATCAGAGATATCCGGTTATTAACTTTTTATAAATCCTCTTCATTGTATGGGAATTTTCTTTTCTAAGGTGATTGTTCAATATAGGATGGTAATTTCATTTTGTGAAGGAGGGTAGAATTATGTTTTTCTTTTAGTGGTTTGCAGATATTAAAATAGTTTATCTATTTGGGGGAGAGTAATTCTTGGGGATCATCTGGTAAAAGGATATGGTTGTTAAAAGTGTTTTCTGTTTTTCATGATAAACCTTTCCTACTATAACGTCCCGTTGATAATAAATTTTCTAAGTGTTTATAACGTCTAAAGAGATTTTACTGCACCAACTCTGTCTAGTACATTAGCTTTTATATTTGTATGTGATCTTCTGCACGATATGTATTTAATTCTCTTCCCTCCTTTTTACTCCTTCCCTCCATCCATGCTGCTAATCCCTTACCCCTGCTGCCTCGCGAGGGGGAGCCTTACTCCCGTACCCTGCTTTTCCACTCTGGGGAGGGGGGCCATGAATTTCAATGGGGGGGGGGAGGGGGGGGGTGTGGGGTTGGTAGTAGGAAAGATGATTTCCCGCCCCTCCTACTGAGAGAAAAGAATCCCCTACCTTCCTTCACTGCTACAAATCTGCTATCCATCTGCTTCTTGTCCCCTCTTAAAAGATTAACAAAATTTCTATCTAAATTAAAAGGAATTTATCTTGGTTGAAAAAATTAAACCTCGAAAAGGTTGTGGAATGGAAATATTTCTTTTTGTCCCGAGATAAAATCTAGGTTATTGTTTTTTCCATTCTAATAAATGAGATAGAATGTTCAAATTGCATAGATTTTGGTAATTTCTCTATTAATGTTTGATTCTAGTACCTTTCCATAGTCATCTAATATAGTTTTGTTGTTCTGGATCTGTTTTATATCAACTTTGTTTATCATTATTTGTACTTTCTTTTTCAAGAGTTTTAAAATTGGTATTTTTTTTCATAGTTTTCTCAAAATCAGTTTTTACTTGCTCGGTTTTGCTGGCATTTTTTCAAACATATCAGATTCGAATACCAGCTTTTATCATTCTATGTTGAAAAGATGATTTTCTTTCATTAATTTTTCTTTTGTTTTATTAACTCTTCTAATTTGTTTTTTATTCTTTCTTAAAATTATCAGCTACTAATTTTGTCCATTTTTAAAATATAATATTTTGAATTTTGTTAGGTTTGGTGTTGGTAACATTGGAATACAAGCAAAAAAACATTTTTATCTGAACAAATTATTTTTTTTATTGCTTTGTTTGTTTGACCATCTTTTCCGTTTAAAGTTTTCTCGTTTTAAGTTTTGTTTAATAAAGTTTTGTTTAATAAAAGTTTTGCTTAAAATTTTCGCTTTAAAGTTTTTTTTAGCTCTTCTAAAAAAATCGTTTGTCATTTTCTTTCATTAGAAATTTTTACCCAACCAGTAAAAGTTTTAACCATCACTTAGAAATTTTGCCATCCTGTCTATTCTTATCATCAATCGTTTTTCCGCGACTGTAATTGGAAATGATATTTGATTTACCTTTCATTAAGCTATTTGGATCATAAATTTTTCAATCTCCATCTAAAGCGTAATAACATTAATCATCACATACTCTTTGAAAGTAGTAGTGTTTTTTAGTTTTACATAGACTTCTTAAATATGTAAATGCTTAGTTTTTAATGATTTTCGTTTCTTAGTTTATTAAAGATATTTATCTAACATTGTAACAGTGAAGTTGCAAAAACACAAGAGTACCCTGTTTAAAGCTGTAGCAACTTACTGGAATTACTAAAAACACCTAGATTGATATAACAATTGTCAAAGCATCCTAAACTTATTTGTTAAGAATATGCCAATTCTTGTGTTTACTTCTTAACTTTGGTCACATCTCTTTTTAACTTTTTATAATGCTCTAATCTTAATAATAATTGAGGATTCCTTATCTTTCATATACCTAACTATTATCTTGTGTTTTTCTTTATTTCATTATTTCAATGTTAATCTTTGCAATGGCCATTAAAGATAGAACTACGTTCTTTGATAACGAAGGATATATTCTTGCGTGCGGTTTCTTCATTTTTAAGAAATATTTTGAATAAATTATTTTGAATAAATTTTTGAATACAATCTTCTGAATTTTGATTTTAAATAGAAATAACGCATTTTGTTTGTTTGCCGTATATTCTAAGAACACAGTCAGGACCAAATGTCTCTGGTTGGAGAGGATGAGACGAAGAGGGAGAGAGACAAAGAATTGTTTGCCCAGTATGAATCGTTAGATTAGCAATTGATTTTTTTGTTTACTCCTGTATAGCTCTAATGCCCTATCGATGCAATCGTACATGGTTTTGGAGGGCATAAAAAACTACTCTTTTCATTCCACGCGAAAAATATCCTTTTTTGGGAAGAAGACAAATGCATCTTAATGCACATTTTAATTGTTTTTGCAGAAGAAGTCGCTAATCTTTGTGTTGTTTCGCTTGACTGGGTGTGACGTTGAACATTGATAGTTGTGACAGCTGCGGCGGCTTGTGGCAGACAATAGCGCCATGCGGGTATGATTTAGTGCTTCGTTGGGGCAAAGGTCATAAAGATTCTCTCTCTCTCCAGAAAACAAGCTGCTGCCATTATTCCAAGTATTACAATTTCTAGTCTTACTGCGTGCTCTAATTACTGCGTGCATTCATTCTGTGAGCGTTCTACGAGACTGTTGACTGTTTACTATTTATCAGAGACCAAAATATCGAAGAGGTATTGTTGTAAATTTTTATGCTGTGTCAAAAATGGTGCTTCTATTCATCAGCGAATTCCTCAAATTTTGTGACAAGTACTTCCAGTAATAGAATGGATTTTTTCAAAACTCTTATGTAGTAAATCATTGAAAACTTCTATTTTCAAAAGAAGATAAAGCCAGAAAAAGAGGACGCAGAAAAATGAGATTTTTTTCTGAAATAAGAAACTCATTTTCATAAGGGAAACTAATCCAATACGACAGCTCGGACGTGAGTGTCACAGGCGACATGCACTATCCATAAACTGGTGTTACAACTCTACATTCTTCTTAATTTATCAAGAAAAAAGTAACTAAATAATTCTTCCTTATCAATTGCTATTTGCCAAGGATTTGTGATATCTAAATTAAAATCAATGGAACATTTGTCAATGGTAGCCGCTTTACTCATAAGTTGGAAGAGTGAATATAACATTAAATTCTCAAGAAGGTATGTAAACGTTTTTGATAAAATTATATCGCCTTCTCAAGCTAACACAAAGCTTCAAACATGTTACTGTTAAGTATATTCTTTGTTTTCAAAAACTTTAAGTATTTTGAAGATTATTTTGAATTTGAAAAAGAGGAAACAGTTGCTTCAAATTAGCTCAGGGATATTTTCTTCCCAAGAATCCAATCAAACATCTGATATGACAACTGGACTAACGCAGCAATTAGAGACACAACATATACAGGAGCGACCAAAAACAAAATGAGTAGTATGTATTGACAATCAAGTTTTATGTAACAGAATAGAAAAATGGGAATGAGCATTCGCAGTTTATAAATGAAAACAGTGGTTGCTTGCTTTTTCTTGTATTGTAAGACTTTGCTTTATTATGTGAGTAGCATGCATTAACATTTTATTTTGTGAGACGGAATAAGAGAATGGGAATGAGCATTCGCAGCTTATAAATGAAACATTCTTTATTTTTTCTTATACTGTGTGACTTTCTAGCATATTATTTGACGTAGTGGTGTGTATTGTCAATCATTTTATGTAACAATTAAGAAAAATGGGAATGCCATTTCCCAGTTTATGAATGTAACATTTTTCTAGTTGTTGCATATATTTACTTTGTAATCTAAACTACTTGCACTTATATGTGAATAAAATATTTCATAAAGAAAAAAGAATGTGTTTTCATTTTGCATTAACCGCTACCTGTTAAAGAAATATTATTAGTCACATGATATATTTTAAAAACCTGAAAGATGGATAAAAATTCATGAATTTGAAATTTCTCAACTTTTATGATTTTCGCTGTCCTTGAACGGTCATGATTTTGGGGGTGAAAATTGTAATTCTCAAATTTTGAGATTCTTAACTTTTATGTTTTTTTCGGTGTCCTGGAACGGTCATGATTTTAAGGGCGGGTGTAAAATTGTAATTCTCAAATTTTGAGATTTTGAAAAATTTGAAAATTGGGTATTTTTAAAAACGCTTAAATTTTCGCCCTTCGACCTTCGGCCACGTGAAATTTGAAGTCTACCTAAATTTTGAAATTTTTGAAATTTTGATTTTTTGAAAAAACCCGCAAAGTGTGACATCCGGCGCAAGCGAAGCGAAGCGAAGCGTCGCGCCGGATGTCACACTATAAACTACTATTGTCTACGAAAGATGAAATAATTGATTTTACGAATTGATTTCGTGAATGAAATATCCTGATATGTTTCCGTCTTCAGTTTGATGCTGAAGGACGTCCTCATCAATTGACGGCTAAGTTCTTGCCTGTTTGTTAGATTCTCTGTTACTTTCAACGTTCTCAGAATTATCGAGTTCCTTAACCATTCTCAGGAGACTCACAGCATTCTCGAGACATCTCTTCATGGACTTTCCATCTTAATTGTTTTAAGCATTAGTTTACAACTTCAATCGGTGAGATTTTGTTATCTGTCCACAAAGCTCGAGTGTAATTTTTAGGGCCAATCGTACATGCTTTTAGTTTTCAAATATGGATAAAGCTTTGTGGACTTCTTCACACTTACTGTGAGCTTTTTAGTAACTCACCATCTGAAAAGTCCTTATTTCTCTTTTTGACTCGGTTATCTGACTGAATTTCATCAACAACGATAGTGTGAAGGGAATGTTTTTGCAAATGCACGCGTAATATGAAATTTTGCCTCACTGATTCATACTTTTAACCGGGAATATTTATTTATGCCGAGTTATACCGCTACTGCACTCATCTAAAAGAATTCATTTATTTAAAAGGAAAAGAAAACTTCTTGCAACGCAGATATAATGTGCCCTGCATCTAACCGAAGAATTTTTGATTGCTAAAATTTGGTACTGTGACACTGTCACATCGCACGAGAGTCGACAAAAAATATTCGCTTGTCGGCCTATATATCTTTTGGACTCCTTTTATCTCATTTAAAAGTGGAGACAAAGAACGGAGTCAATGGACACCACTTAATGTCCATTGAACATCAATGCATTGTCCTGATAAAAGATATAGAATAATTGTAGAATTCACTGTTGTGACTCTCTATCGCTGAGACTTCTCATTTGTGAGCATTTAGTGGTTGTAAAACAACAAAGAAATCAAAACTTAAGCGCATGATTTCCTATCTTTTTGATGTTATTGAACTTTAATTACTGTTTAATAACTGATATAATTTCCTTGTAATTTCAGTTATCGTGACAAGAGAGATCGATGGCTAATTTTGAAATTCAATTTTCACAGAGCGCTGGCGAACAGGTTCAAATGTCCGACCTTGTTGTGGAACTGCAATAATAATTCACGTTCAGCGTTTCCTGTACCTACTGACTCAGCAACGCACAGCTAGTGTGGGCGAACGGCTCTTCAGGTCGCGCTCCGACGTGCACCTTCACATGTAAACACGACGTGGAGTGTGAACAGGATCCGCCTCAGGAGCATCTATCGGTAAAGATCAAAACGTTCTGCGCTCCAGATGCGCTCGTTAGAGCCCCGCACAGCCCGATGGATCAAAATGTATCCAAATCTACGTGCAGACAGATTCGCAGATCGAGAATATTCGTGAGATTGGCCTCGATCCATCCCTCATGTAAATATATTTCTTGTCAGATCACGAAAATGTTCACCGCGAAACATCATGAGATCATCTGATTTGACATCAGGAATTTCACTCAATACACCAAAGTTTGTTTCTATGATAACTTCATAAACTAAGTATCATGAATGTCTGAAGGCTAATTAGTAAAGTATGTGTTTGAACTTAAATGCAGACGTCTGTGTAACCCATAATAACTGATCAATAGGCGAAATTTTCAATAAGGAATACAGCCCACTATTGGGACATTCATCTTTAATATTTCGTACGAGTGCAAGTATTGCAGATATAAGTATATTAAAAGAGCAGTCGGCAATCGTTGATTCCTCATATAATCTTTTCACTTTTCCATTCTAAATTTTTAGCCATACTTGTTAGATAATGGCAAAAATCATGTCATTCAGCTCTCATTAAAGTTCATGTACAATGGCCTAACTTTCAGACCTAGCGTGGCCTACTATATCAGAAGCACCCATTCCTTCATCAATGTTTCTGACCAAATGCTTCCCAATCGTAAAAATCAACCGGTGCAATTGTGCTGAATCTCTTTCAAATCCAAATATTTGTATAACTATCATGAGTACACCTGGCAAATTTACTAATCAAACTACTGAGTTTGCTAATGCAACGGATTTCTGTTTGCCTTCAATTTTCTTTTAGGACAAAATATCTCTATTTCATATTCACAGATTCAAGTCAATCGGTAAGAAATGAGATGAATAATGATGAAGACAAAAAAATCTAATTTGAACGAAAAAGAAACGATTACAAAAATGGTATTGGCTTTCAACATCGATCAAATTAATTGCACAACATACATCAAATATTACGTCAACAGCAACAACCTGATCGCGTGACTAACGTCAAAACATTCCTAAGCATCCAAATTAAGGTTAATTGTCACTGACAACAATCTTTGAACACTATTGATCATATTCAAATCCACATTTTCCTTTTCTGTATTTTTAAAACGAAGCATAAAACGATTTGCGACATTCGGCGGGTGATCTCGTTTGCGTGTGCCTTGTCAATTGATCAATTATTCTCTGTCAGCCCCATGCGCAAATACAAAAAATCTTTTGATTGACTTCGATTGGATATGCATCAAAAAACAAATTAATCGCTTTCGAAAGCATTTCTTGTTTTCTCAGTTCCGATCGAAGTCTTTCTGATCATATTTCACTCATTTCAAGATCTGCTTGACGATGTGGAATAATCAATCACATATGAAAGGTAAAGCACATAATTTATTGAAACCATAATTCTTCCGGACAATTTCAAATGATTTCCCTCAATCAAGTCTGTTTCCTGGTAATTGTCTGACATTATCATTCAAACAAGAGCATTTCTCTCACGGCGAGACATTCCTGCATCACCTTCGTTTCCGATGACCAACCAGACATTTGACCTCCATTCCACTTCCCTTATCCATTATTTGATTGACATACCTCTCTTTGTGTTTGAACAGCTCTGATCATAGAGGTCGGATGATTAGCATCAGCCTGTCACAGCAAGCATTGATTTCCGACATCTATGGTAATGATGGATTTAAACTGACTCACCTGTAGTAAGACATCGCGATTCCGGGGATTAGGAACGGCTAAATTGAACGCTTGTTTCTTGAGGTCTTGAGAAGAACGTTGACAGAATTCGCATCGACTTCCTACAGCTGGGCTCTGTAAGGAAAGTAAGGGAATAGGTAATGTAGTGAAAAGATTATGAGAAACAGGTACAAAGCGCATATCTTCCTGTGAAGGTGGCCATGGCTACTTTAACAAATGGGCCAGACATACTCCGTGCGGAAAATGCGAAATTGCATGTATTTCAGACACAAATTGTAGGGTTGTAAAAGGGCATATTTTTCTATCTTTGAATTATTTGAAGTCATTTGATGAATTATGCAGAATAATGATTCTCCTGTAGTGTCAGAATGCATAATATTCAGTATTATAATTTCTCTTAATGATTGGAGCTGAGTCTGAGAAGTTTCCACTGTATCGCATTGAGAAACTACGGGATAATTGCTGTATTAATAATGTAATTTCTATTAAAATTGCCGAAAAACTGGATTCAGCTGAGTCATGCTTGAAACGTATTCTTGAGTCTTGGCTCTCTGTAAGGATTGCCGAATTTATACTAGTTGGCAAATGATTTCTTCAGTTTGCCAAAAAACATTTGCTGACGCTGACAGATAATTAAACAAAACATGTTTATTCACAACCTCAAAGACATTTATTAAAATATGAGCACATGAACATGCTTAACTTTTTCGTAAAATTTCTCGCAAGCTTCATCAACCATTTCTGATTGTCAGAATTGTCATTTTACGCACTTGTCTTTTCGATTTAAGAAATTGCAACTTTTCTAATTCATGTATCAAATCGCCAAATTCAATGCTAAAATTTCTCAGATCAAGAATAGTTCTTCAAATCAGACATTCAATTGCTTCCGATGTCAAAAATCTCAATTCAGGTAAGAAGTTTCTCAAATCATATGTTTAGTTGTTGACAACAGAGAAAATTTACGTCACATGTCTCAATTCATGAATAATATTCGCAATTCATTTATAAGTCTCTATAAAACCACTCAAGTTCCGTTAATCGACTGATCATTTTGCACATATGCCAAGAAATCACATCTCCCTGGTTGACAAGGAATTGCGGCTGCATATGAGCATAAGGAAGATAATAGAGACTGACACACTAAAAAGGTGAGCATCGTGTTTGGTACTGCATATGCGATTGTTCGACGATGCCGTGAGCATGGGACTGTCGCTCATCCGTGAAGGTGGTTCATTTCAGCAATGCAACGGCAGATAATGAATCTTTGAACCACTAGATATAATATCAGAAGCAGCATGGTTGTAAAATAACACTGAATACGGTCAATGATAATAACGATATACTGCTAATCTCGATGTCTTCAAATGCGAAAAAATGAAGATCTCTGCCCGAAAAATTGGATATTTTTTACGAAAAACTCAGGCCTAGTTCGTCAACACCTTAGTGTATACAAATTAATAAACAGGCGTTTGAGTAGCTCCTAAAAACCAAATGATTTTTCACGTTTGGCGCCAAATAATCTAAAAATCCGCTTCTCCCTTTACTCATGAGTCAACGTAACTTTTCCCCAAGAGCTGTATAAAGTTTTGCAAAGAGGTATATATCCTTCTTCGACTTTGACTGCTCATCCCTCATTGGGGTTAACATCCGCCCATGCGAAGTTGTACATTCCTCGATGTTCGAATTCCATTCTCAAAGAGCGCTACAGAAATAGATGGAATTTAAGTTTGATATGCTTGTTGTAAAGATTAAATAAGTTGAAACATTTTTGCTAGTTGAAGATATCACCCACCCCATTCAAAAGAGCAGTTTGAATAGTCCACTCGATCTTCAGAGGTTTTACAACAGAGAGACGGACATCTTTTCTTTCAGCCTACATGCAGGGAAGAAAACTGAGCAGCAGATTATCACCATCTCCATCGAATTCACCGACTGTGAACAGACTCCTTCATAAGATTTATCTCACAACAATCATCAATTATCGAAATATAAACTTGTTCTTACGTCATAACATGAGTAACCTTAACACTTCTTGTGCAGTGCGACAGAACCTTATTTTTCAATTTTCTCTTAATTGATCATGTTAGAAAGCTAAGCACTTATTTAGATTAAATTTTAGCGTCAAAATAGTTAAGGTCAAATATTCGATAATCGGACGATTGATCGGCGCAACTCTACAGTAGCAGGCCCAACTAATAATTGAAAGAAAAAAACATCTGATTTCTGATTCATAATAGGCTACTTGCAAATTGTCATCAAAGTCTTCATCGTCTTTCGCCCTCTCTTTATTAGTCGTGGTAAACAACAAGAAATGACAACGAGCGTACTAAATCCGCAGAAATTGTAGAAGAAAGTGATATCACCTGCGGGCTCCATTCGAAAAAATACAGTAGAGCTCCGGGTAAATCATATGCCCACGTCTGCGCAAACACCGCTTTATAGTTCAATACGAAGGACCTGCCATTGTCTATTTCCATCGGATCGACTTCACATTGTACTTCTGCAGTTTGTAGCAAATTGATGAATTTCGTTTAGCTGATTGGCTTCATTATTTTGCCTTTTGCACTGATAGAAGACCAACCATAGCCCTGAATAATCTGTGAGAAAAAGGAATACGTAGATGAGTTAGGAAAGAGATCCAGAATTCGGATAATCATTCCTCCAATACTAATTGGCATGTCATAAGAATGTGAAAAGGAAATGGGCGTTAAAGAAAGGTCAGTTTCCAAGCAAATTTCTTGAACAAATAAGAATGAATATTGGCCAAATGTCAAAGGCCAAGTGCCTATTTACGAAAGCCCTAAAGAAATCTAAAGATGACACTTTTGTCCAGTGGTAGGTCTTCCATTGTAATATTTTCAATACCGGTAGCTAACTCAAACGTGAACTAACTAAAGGAATTAATCTTTCAGTCAATCAGCAAAGCAGATCATGGCCGTTATGCAATGATGTACTTTACTTATAGGTCTTCGCAGCACATGCATTTAATCGCATAATTGACACCTATCAAACGCTCGTTGACAAGACGGACGGAGTAATTGCCTGATTTCCTGCATGACTTGATGAGTGTGTTTAAAGAAGACAACAGAATATACATTATGATTATAGAAGAATGCGCTTGTTCAGCATGGGAAATATCATTGCGTGTCTTCAATCACTTAACTGAATAGAAACAACGCCTTGAACCGTTGAATTCATCGTTTGAATTATGCCACTAAACAATAATCTTTATTCTCTTTCCGAAATGAATACCGCAGTTCGTAACAAATCTCTGATTCCGAATGTCTATATCTTCCTGTAGATGAATTAGCATGAACTGATTGACTAAAAGTCGGGTCGGCAACCTGCGGTCCGAGAACGCATCAGGTGTCGTCATGTGCAACCCACGTTGTCTGTTTTCTACTATTTTGTTTAGTAGATTGCTTCACTATTGATCTATAAAACAATAAATTGAAGTCATGAACCATTTGATGACTTCTTCATGAACAGAATAGCAGTGAGGATTTTCACTGAAGAAATAGAACATTTTGCAATTTCGCGATATACAGATTGTTTCATAAAAAATGGATCACCCTTAAACATCGCCTTAACTTCAACTTTGTCTAACTCCGCCAAACTTGAACGAATTTCTCTGAAATTTGGAAGATATGTCAGTTGTGCTTACTAATATCATTGTTGGAAATTTCAAGCATGAATATTGAGTTGTTTTCCTGTCATAGATAAAAAAGTAGTAGATAATTTGATCTTCATTTAGCAATGTTACACAAAATCATACCTCACTCTTATAAAATTACATTTGTTTCCTTTGTTATGTAATATGTTGTTCTACAAGCCAAAAGCTATCAAGCAAAACAAAAATAAAGAAAATCGGTCAATCAGAGCCAGTATAGCACCATTATTCATCAACAATAATGTAACTGCTACATGTGATTAACTGGACTTCATGTTCCATAGCTTCCTGACTTCGTTGCGGCGGTGTTGGCAGCACTCCTGATTGCTTTCAGCTAGAAATCTATCTCTTACCGGTTGAAAACAATACAAAGCACAAATGAACAATAACGAGATCGCATTCACGAAAGGCAAAGTGTCAGCCTTGCTAGAACTAGGGTGTTCTTTGCGAGCTACAAGCAAGCGACTAAATGTCCCTTACACAAATGTGCATCGATGGCATAATGATGATTTTCGACTCTGTCGTAAAGAGGGCTCTGGCCGTCCTTGCAAAACATCCAAACGTAGAGACCGCCTAATTTTGAGATTTGTTAAAGTTGATCCAAGTCTCTCGTTAACTGAGATGGCTGCACTATACTCGTCTATTTCTAAGTCCACTATTCGTAGAAGACTTCACATACAGTAAGGAACCATGAATTCTGAACGCTATGTGAATGTTTTACGAATGAACATTGGCCAAATGACAGATCAACTTGGTGATCCATCGACTTGGTTATTTATGGATGATAATGCTACGTGTCACAGGAGTAGTAGAGTCAACTTATGCAAGTCTCAATTAGGGCTTAGGACATTATCTTGGCCAGCTCGTTCTCCTGATCTGAATCCCATAGAAAATGTATGGAGTATTCTAAAACATAACGTTCGTTGGCGTATCACAACTTACGTCACTGTTAAAAAGAGAGTGGAGAAAGTTAGATCAGTCAAAAATCAATGATATCATCGAATCAATGCCTAGACGAATTGGTAATGTCATTGACAATAAGGGTAGGGCCACAAAATATTAGAACCGTTACTGTATCATAGCTTATCAGATTATATGAGTACATTTAAATAACAGGGTGAGTAAAAAGTAACGCCCGATTTCAGCTACCTGATTTAATATGCAAATACTGATGTCTCTCTTATCTTTTATCGCATATCCCCGGTGAAATCATGAAATTTTTGAGTGCAAAGTAAGAAGGTCTACTTTAATAAAATTTATTTTCAGAAAGATGAAAAGATTGTCTACTAAAAGTGTTCAAACTGTTCGCCGTTGTGCTCGATACACAGTTCCAGTCGAGTAACAACACTTCGGCACACTTTCTCGCACATTTCAATACTAATTGTTCTCATCTGGTTGGTAATGACATCTCGAAGTTCAGGTAGTGTACGAGGCCTCCTTTAATAAAACGAGATCTTTTAAAACTCCCCACATGAAAAAATCCATGGGAGTTAAATCAGGTGATCTGGCTGGGAATTCAATAGGCCTCTCGTCGTCCTATCCATTTTCCTGTAAAGTTGTTGTCTAACCATTCACGAACACGTGTAGCATAGTGCGCTGGGGCGCCATCCTGTTGGAAGTAAAATTGTTGATCTTGCACTAAAGGATGGAATTGTTCTTTTAACATGTCCATGTAGTTACTTCCGTTCACGAGCATGGTCAAAGAAGAATGGTCCCGATAATTCCTCGGAAGATATGGCTGCCCAAACAGATTACTCCTGGCAGATTTACCTCCTGCTCAATCGTCATATAGAGGATTGTCTGTCGCCCAATACACACAAATTGTGCTTGTTGATATGGCCATATTAGTTTAAAAGTGGCCTCATCGGACCACCATATCCGGTCGAGAAGAGATTTCGTCCTGTCGTAAAAGGGTGAGGAAACCTTCAGCATACTGAAGGCGTCTGTCTGCATCTCCGTCGTAGAGGGCGTGAACCAATCGGGCTTTTATGGTCGGAATCCGTTCTTTCTTAGTAAGTTCACAACACCTAGTGGACTTCTGAGGGCTGCGTTGAAGACTTGCAAGCAGTTGATCGTCTTTTTTCCGTCTGAGGTGGCAGAGATGGGCCTTCCTGAACGATGCGCGTCTGCCACAGAACCAGTAAGTTCAAATTTATTGACGATGGATCTGAGGTTGCGACCTTGGACACAGGAAGGAATGTTAAATTCTTGACTGAGTCGTCTGCTTGCTTCGGCAGCATTTTCATTAGACAAGTAGAAAAATTTCACAGCAGCTACTTTACGTTGCTCTGTAGTAAGTCGCACAGCCATTATAAGCAAGGCAATGAAAAGCGACAATAAAATTATCGTTCTTACCCCTCATCAATTTTTATAGCTGAAGAGAAAGTCTGACCGAACGCTGTTCACATTGAAAAATCGATTGGAAGACACACACGCTTGCGTGCTTGCACCAAGAGAGCCTAAAACTTGCACGCGCAGGGTCGATTTTCCAATTCAACGATAGTCACCCACCTCTCAAGTCAGATTACTGTGCAAAGATCGGGCATTACTTTTTACATTTACCTGATTTAACTCCCATAGGATTTTTTTCATGTGGGGAGTTTTAAAAGATCTCGTTTATTCAAGGAGGCCTTGTACACTACCCTGAACTTCGAGATGTCATTATACCACCAACCAGATGAGAACAATTGGTATTGAAATGTGCGAGAAAGTGTGCCCGAAGTGTTGTTACTTCGACTGGAACTGTGTATCGGAGCACAACGGCGAACAGTTTGAACACTTTTAGTAGACAATCTTTTTCATCTTTCTGAAAATAAATTTTTATTAAAGTAGAACCCTTCTTACTTTGCACTCAAAAAATTCATGATTTCACCGGGGATATGCGATAAAAGATAAGAGCAGACATCAGTATTTGCATATTAAAATCAGGTAGCTTGAAAATCGGGCGTTACTTTTTACTCACCTCACGTCACCTGTATTAGAGACATTGAAAATAACATGAAAAATGCTTTCTGTATCATACTTATGTTTTATTTAGTCAAATTTTAGGATGATCCACTTTTTATGAAACGGACTGT